>LOEQ01007507.1:25983-61612 GCA_001685075.1 Bramus lutescens | reverse complement strand
TTATAAAACTGATTGGCCCATTCACTCAGTCTTCTTATTAGCTCTTGTAGCTTACATTAACCCATTATTCTTATATATGCTAGCCACAGTTCGAGTCTTACTGGTAAGCCACCTCTTTGTGGTGCTACAAGATTATTAAAATGGGTTAATTAAGATGTGAGATTTATCCAAGAAGAGGCTAGATATAATGGGCGAGGGAGTGCTTAAATGAATACAATTTGTGTGTTGTTATTTCGGGGTATAAGCTAGCCGTGCAGGAGCCAGGTGGGATGAAAAACAAAGCCTTCTCCCTTTTCACTACAACCAGCCTTTTGCTGCCCCAACTGAGGCACCAAATTCTGCCATATTTGTCTGCTTTCAAAGAAACTTAGCATGCCAACATGAAGGTCCCTTGGGGATTCCATATCACTTTCCAAAACTTTTTCTACCCTTAGTTTGACGATTTCCCTTGGGTTCAACTATTTTTAGTGATCCTTTAACATAAGATTTCTATGGGGCCTAATTGCCTTTTGTGCATCGATCAACTCTATCAGTTAACATTTCTCAATCTTCAGTCTCTGATATTGTTGTTAACTGGCAGTTTGTTGTTCAGAGTGCTTGGGATTTTGACAGAATTGCTTCCTGTACCTATCATTGTCCCCTAACATCAGCCATGACTCACAAGTAGGTGGTGCCCCCCCAGATTCATATTATCTCTTTATATTGCTACTGCAGCTGGGGGAGTAGCTAAGTGGTAGAGTCCTTGCCTAGTGCACACAGGGCTCTGTGATTAATTCTTCCATAACCACCAAAGTGATCATCTC
Organism: Bramus lutescens; assembly: GCA_001685075.1. Taxonomy (NCBI): domain Eukaryota; kingdom Metazoa; phylum Chordata; class Mammalia; order Rodentia; family Cricetidae; genus Bramus; species Bramus lutescens. The sequence goes on along the minus strand of LOEQ01007507.1, from coordinate 60,809 downwards.
TAGTTGATTCTACATTTTTTGGAATGTCTCATCTAGAAGGCTGCCCATTTTTTTGGTAATCACTTGCTCCCATAGTTTTTCAATAAAGAAATGTGTCACTGATTTGTAAAAGCCAAGACCAATTTATAACAGGCTATACAATCACGGAGTGATTATATTAAATTCCATGTTGCTGGTTGGTAAAAACGAAACAAAAAAAGAACATTATTTTACTCTATATCTTCAAAACTAAACAGTAAAGAAAGTTACATCCACTAATCACATGAAGTATCTATTACTATTGACTGAAAGCCTGGATTCTCCTTAATAAATACTTTTCAACAGAAAAAAAAAAGGAAACACACTGTTACAGGAGGCCAGGGTGTCTTTGTGGACTATGGTGTACAGATCATCTGGGGAAAAACAACTGTTTTTGAGCCAGACACAGTGGGGAAAATATTGCTCTACAGACTATCAAGTCTGGTATGCCATGCCACATGCACTGCAAATATGGTGCAGATTTAATATTTTCATGCAAAACTTTTATATAAATTAGTGAAAACTGACAGCTTGAACAGGATAGCTACTGGTTCATATTTTTATTTTACATTTATTCAAAACTTAGTTGAAACAGCTGTAAGTAACCTGACATATTTTCTGGTAACCTGTCTTCCTCCTAACTGTGAAGGACACTTCAAAACAAAAGTTGGAATTTCAGCTTGAATAGGATGAGAGCTAGGTATCAGTGGTCATTTAGAATAATTATTTATGGGTTTAGATTCTGAAGTTCCATTCTCTCCATTTTTGTTGATGAATTGTAGCAACGAGTAGTTAACCATTTATATCATCATAGACTCATTAAGATTAAGTTAATGTCTTAGTACATTCAGGCTTAGTCTTAGAAATTCTGTGCAAGTAATACAAATCATCACTGTGAATATGCCATATTTGTTCCTATTTAAATGCTTCCCAAGTTTCTTATTTTCTTTACCTTGACTCATGGTGTGTCTCTGTGCTAATGCCATCTTCTGCAAGAAGTCACTTTGATGAGAGTTGACAGACTCATTAATCTTTGGATATATCAATAATTATTAGGGGTTATTTTAATACAATAAATATTTATTAAAAAATCAGTAGGTTTTCCCCTAGGCCCTATGACCTGTCTAGTCATAGGTTGTAAAAAATGGTGCTATATAAATAAAATTAGAAAATAGTTGGTTATTCTCATTATATTCATACATTTATTACATACATGGGGAGGTTTTGCCAGGCTGGTCATTTTGATAGCTTCCAGAACTTGCAATTGGGTAAAATTGTGATTATAATTTTATTCCTTGGTTGCATCCATAACCTCATCTAGCACTAGCAATAGGGATGGGACTTCCATCAACTTATGTTTTTTTTTTTCATGTTCTACTACTCAAGTATGTATTGTCTTCAGCAATATGCCTTTACCATCAAGTTTTGGAGGTTAATAAAGAGAGTTGGAATCAGCATGTAAAGTTTGGGGTCCTTGAGATCTCAGCATTCATCAAATCCAAAACAGGTATCCAGTTTCTAACACCGTACTTTTATTTGTGATCTAATTGTATCTGGTAGGGGAATTGTTACCCCATTATAGGGTAACTCCATCCTTTTTAAATAAGTGTATATGCATGAATTTTAGGAATTTTCCACAGTAAAGATTTCATATGACTTTCTTGAAATGTCTTCATTGGTAGTTATCCTTCCCTTCTACTCATTATTAACATCTCTGCACCATAATTCCTCTTGACCCCTTAATATCAATGCGCTTTCTTTCCCCTCCTTTGAAATACCCTCATGGCTTTTTTACTAATAATCTGGCCTCTGTGAGTAAGCCAACTGAGGCATAAATATCTAAATAATCAAAGCTAACATCCACAAATGAAAGAAAGCATCTTTTTTTTTTCCTTTCTGAGACTGGCTTACCTCATTCAGAATAATTTCTTCCAGATACATCAATTTACCTATAATTTCAGTTTTTCTTAACACTCAAATAATATTCTTCTGTGTAAATATATCACATTTAGACTGTTTCCCATCCTTAGCTAGTGTGAATAGGGCAGCAATTAATGTGGATGAGCCTGTGTTTCTTTGGTAGGATATAGTCTTTTGAGTATATGGTCTTGAATGTCATAGGTGGATCATGAGGTAGATTTCGTTTTAGTTGTCTGAGCCACCTCTACACTAATTTTCATAGTAGAAGCAATATATAGTATCGTTTACCCGAGGCTTGCCTCAAAATTCCTAAGCAACCAAAACTTAAAATTTAGCCTCCTAACTGCTTGGAAGTAGAAGTACATGCCATCCAACCTAGGTGAAAATTTCGCTTTCACTGGATATTTCTTACATTATTTTCTATTATACCTTTATTATTTGTTAGACAATACCATTATACATTATATTGACATTAAATATATCTCCTTCAGAGTAAGCATTGCAATTAAATATTTTATTGCTTTAAACTTATTGGGTAATGTAAAACAAATACTTTTAATTTGGAGTGATACCACTTTATAAAAAAATTAACTATGAAATTAATAAGCTAACCAGTGTGATCACAAAATATAAATATGTGGCTATAAAGATATTTGGGAGAGCATTCTTGCATCTCCTTATAATTCATGCCTATAATTTTGCAAGAATAATTTGTTTTCATGGATTGTGCTTTTCATTCTTTTTATCCAGTATCTGAAGAATGTAGCAATATTTCTATAGAATAATATATTTGCTGTTAGTAGATAAACCAAAGAAAAGAATTGTCTTTAGATCACAGCATAAAATACCTATGTTTGAGTACAGTTTGTATAATGGGACAATATGCTTAATAATCATTGTTACAGATAAGTGATTACACCAGTGTTTTCTATTCAATTTTACATAGAAACACTCATATTATATGCATTAACCTCATTTATATTTCTAAAATCACAAGTTGATATGACTAGAAATTATATGCTGTTTTATTTCAACAACTGTCTCATAGGCATTGAATTATTACTTTTAACAATCATCAACTATCTTAATTTATTATTCATTTATTGTCTAAATGTTACTTATCATTTATTAATCTCAGTATTATGATATAATATACTCTTAATTTTCAACACATGTGTGATTATTGCACATACTTTCATTCATTTCTTATTTTCTACCTTCATTAGCCCTTGCTATAGGCAAACAAAGTTGCTATCTGAGCATGTATGTTTAAAGAATAACCTATGAACCTGAGATAGAGAATGTACATTGGCACAATATAGTTGGTATGACAGAAGATTTTATGTTCAGCCAAAATGTATAGTCTGAAGAATGATGACACTAATACAAGGCTGCAGAGCACTTGGTTAGCATGGAAGACAAGAAGGAAACTTGCTAAGCTATAACTCCTCTACAAACTAGTTCCAAATATCTTGGAATTTGTAAGTAACAGAGTCTCTCTGACTTTCGGCTAAATTATGAACCAAAGGCAAAGGTAGCCAAAAACTATTATCTGAGTTACTATAGCAGAAGCCCTATCCTACTAACTAAACTCCTCAATGCCCAGAGTCTTCAATTAGGGCACGATGGGATCTTTTCTCTCTTCTGATAACAAGCCCTCCTCTCTCTCCTGCATGAATGTGTCACCCAAGATATAGTGGATCATCTCTGCATGGTTCCACTTGAAAAGTCTTTGTTATTTCTACAGTGTTTGTATATTATACTTTAACATGTTTTTTAACTGTTTGAAAATTTCATGTAGATCTTTTTCTCCATTTTCTCTATTTATCCACCATCATTTTCCCTCCAAACTTTACTTGTTCTTTGCTGCAGGATAATGGTCTTGCACACTGTAAATATTTGCCACTCATATTGCTTTAATAAAACACTGATGGGACGGACAGAAAGTGGAGCGACCATACTAGAAGAATTCTGGGAAGAGAAAAAGGCAGAGATGTAGTCATCAGTTAGACACAGAGGAGGCAAAATGAGAATGCCTTACTGAGAAAAGGTACCAAGTCTTTTACCTAAACATATATAAGAATTATGGTTTAAGTTTTAAGAGCTAGTTAGTAATAACCCTGAGCAATAGGCCAAGTTGTTTATAAACAATATAAGCCTCTGTGTGTTTATATGGAACTGAACCACAGTGGGACATGGCAGGACAGAAACTTCCATCTACAGTTCTTCACACAAACAAACAAATATTGTATAACTCACTGAGTCCACTTAGTGCTGTCTATATGTGCATGGTTGTAGAACTATCCTGGAGAATAAATAGCCTTTCAGGTGTGGAATCCCTGAAGAGAACCAATTCTCCTTCCCTCAGAGTCCATCAATTGTCAATAGCTCCTCTTTCAATGGAAGGATTCTATGAAATCCACCATCCATTCTAGATTTTGATTGGCTTAACCTTAATTCAAGTTTTATGCATACACTCACTGCTTCTGTGAGTCTATGTGTGTAGGATCTCTGTAATTTTCATAAAGCAATTTCTTTGGCCTGGAAATATGCACTACTTATAGCTCTTATAATCTTTGTAGTCCATCTTCTGCTATGATATATGAATCTTGCAAGAAGAATGTGTGACATAAATGTAGTACCCAGGGTGGGGAATTAATGGTCTCTTATTCTCTTCATCTGTATTAACTACCATCTATCCATCTATTGCAAAATAAAGTTTGTCTAATAAGGATTGAGAGATGCAAAAATCTTTAATATAAGATGAGAACTGAGGGGGAATTCAATAATATATCATTGAGTAAAGTAGTATTAGGCTTTTTCCTAAATTCTATGTCCTAGCCAATCATAGCCAGTCATAAAGTTTTGGTTAAGAGTGCCATAAATAAGTTCTTCCTTTAGTATTAGTTATTCTGATCTTATTTGTTTGAGTGCATATTTTCTGCATTTAGACTCTCTTTTCATTTTAAAATTCATTATATATTATTTTTATTATTTTCTCTTTTAATTTTTACTTCATTTGCATAAAATTATAATTCTAGTTTTACTTTATATTTTTGGTGCCTTTATTAGTGTTTATATCTTTCTGATAAAGTACCATTACCAAAACCAATCTAGAGAAAAAGGCCAATCTAGTTGGATGATTTTCTCAGTTAAGATTCCCTCTTGCAAAATTACTTTGTCTTATGTCAAGTTGACATAAAATGTTGCCAGAACCATGGCTTTTACTTATGAAGAGTCAACGTATTCTGTTTGTTCACAGTAATATGCATTTTGTTTTTATTTATATTTTCATGATTTCAGATTTTATATCTGCTCTTTGAAAATTGCTGTGCTCCATCATTTTCTATAGAGAACACTAACTTCTTGCTCTTATCACTTTTATATTATCAACTAACTCCTGCAGGAAAAAATATAGAAAGTGGTGTATATATTTTTATATTTTCATTAATCAAACATTGACAACTTCCAAAACACACTAGTGAATTTTGTATTTATCTACAGACAATCCAGATAAATGATGAGTTACCGGTCATTCCTAGTTTATCAGGAACTACTTTTAGAAATTATTTTGAAATTCTACTGATTATAATTCTGGATACAAAAATATGTGTGTGTGTGTGTGTCTATTATGTTGAAATGAAGTACAGTACTAAATTTTTAAATAAATATAACTATCTTGAATTTCTAAATTAAATGCTTTTTTGTTGTTATTTAATTAATATTCAATAAAAGTCTGGAGCTTCAGGAAATTAACGATATATATGTACATATATCAGTTATAATAAAATAGTAAACTGCCTTTATTTTTCTAGTTTTTTCAAAAGGTGGTGTTCACTTGTTTCCTTCTTGTTAGGACTTGCAGAAGTTCAAGAAAAAAGAACAATGTGGAAGAAGTTTCACAGAATTTTCCATCAGATCAGTGAAATTATGTAAACTTACAAACTTAAAATGTTGAAGATCAAACATTGACTCTTAATGTATATTAATGACAGAAAATATAAAAGGACATAAGTACTGATACAATTGTGTTTCATATGTTTCATTCTTAGATCTTTGCAAAAAGAAAAGTGATGCAATGTGTATATGGATGAAGAAATTTGAATGTATGGGCCGGTTCAGTGCTAGACCAAATCTTTCCAGTACAGGAGAGACCCATGCTTTTGATAACAGATGCACTGTGTTTGCATGCACCATGGACTTGTTTATGAAATTATGTGTTTGGAAATGCATAAGGAATATAAGCAGTTTTTTTCTCCTTCTTGCTACCAGGAAAGGCTATTTGCAAATTCTCCTGTGGAGTTTTGAAGTTCATGATTTAGAAAGGTATTCTGAGTTTTATACTTAGCATAGGTGTGTTTGTGTGTGTGTGTGTGTGTGTGCATATTCTAAATTAACAAGGAATTTTACACTGCTTTTGGCTAACCTTTTTGACTTTCTTAAGTAGTAATTAAGTTAACCATATATAATCAATCGTACATACAATTGTACACAAGCATATAAACATGTTATCACATAGCAAATCAACATGGTTAAAGAGATAATTTGTTAAATTAAAAAACATTGATCCTGAGACAGAGAAAGAAACTGTTTCCTCAACTTTTGAAAGGCTACATAAGATTAACTGGAACTTTTAAAGGAAATTTTTAATAATTATTTATTTATTACCACAGAGAAAAGCTACAAGGATTTTCTTATAGATTTATATAAACCAGGTCTTTCTCTTTTTCAACAAGTTGATTCTTATGGTAATTAATATAGACAAATACCAGACAGAATAATAACCATCAAGAAAACAAATGACGACAAATGTTGCCAGGGTATAGGTAAAGAGGAATGGACAGTGTCTCTCATTGAATGGGAAGTTCACTGCTCCCACTGATCAGTGAGTTATCAGGATTGGCTTACCTCTACCTCTGGGTTTATAGGCACATGTGATTATGCAGGGTGATGAGAATTTAAACTCAGGTTATCTTGCTACACAGCAAGTGTTCTTACCATTGAGCTATCTCTCCTGCCATAACTTCAAGAGAGCAGCTGGGTACTTTCTCTCTGACTCTCCGAGCTAGCACCCCCACACACACACACAAAAAAAGTGTTCATGTTAAATATAGAATACACATGGAGTGGAGTCATGGACAAGTGAAATCTTTGTATTGAATTATATGTGTGGAAGTGTTCATCCCTTTCAAATATAGTTATTGAGAAAGCAGATGGTTTTGTTTTCTCAGCTGGGTGACTTATAACATTCTTTTCTCTATTAGTTGTTATCTTCACTTATAAGTGGTGATTTGGTGCAGCCTGGCAAATTGTGTTGGCTTTATTTTCTTCACCGTCCCTCAATATTAACTTCCTTATTTCAAGTAATTTCTCTTAGCCACACTCGAGGACAGACATTTCTGAGAAATGGTGCATATGTGCATATAGCGCATAAGCTGTATGGGTAAATAATTTAGATAGATTATAGCTCTTATTTTCTTACTTTGTGTAATTAAAGTCATCTAAACAAAACTTTTATTTTTAAATAGAAACACTTACTTTATTTTCAAATCCTGTCAATTAGTTGCTCATTTACTTCAATAGAGAGGATTAAATAAAACAAAACAAAATTAAGAAGCAGTGCTTTCCTTATGGATTCCTATCTAATGTCATACAGGAAGAGCTTCCCAAATTTTAGAAACAATCATTGAAGAAAGTGCTAATAGACTCGTTGTTTGTCCACTTTAACTGGACCAAATCCATTGTGATCATTTCAAGACTTTGAAATTCCTCAAGGGACATCCTATCTCCAGAATAAACACAGGTGTGAATTGTGGCACACCTGAGTTTTGAATTGTGTTTTCAAGGTATTTTGCCAGAAAATATAGGCAATAAGTAAGAAGCAAAAGTCTCATAAAGTATATGACAGGAAGGCCACTAGATTCTTCGTACCCAACTTTTTGTTAAAAAAAATCTATTTTTCTTAATTTTATATATCAATCCCAGTTCCCTATCTCTCCCCTCCTCCTGCTCCCCCTACATTTCCCCTACTCCACTTCCTATTTATTCCTCAGAGAGAGTGAAGCCTCCCACCTGGAGTCAACAAAGTCTGTCACATCACTTGAGGCAGGATGAAGGACCTCCTCCCTGTATCTAGGTTGAGAAAGGTGTCCCTTCATAGTGAATGTGCTCCAAAAAGCCAACTCATGTACTAGGGGTAAATACTGGATCCACGACCAGTGGCCTAAAGTCACTGAATCTTACAGTTTCTGACACAGTGGTAGATGGGTAAATTGTAGCAGTCACAACATAGAGAGTCAAGTGCTTTCAAATACTCTAGATCTGAATATGTGTGCCAGTGCCCAGAAAGCTACTAAAGGGCACTGGGTCTATTAGAAGTGTGGTCAAGGGCATTTGTAAGTTGTCTGCCATGGTGCTAGAATCTGAACTCCATTTCTTATGGCCTCCTCAACTAACAGTCCAGTCCCCTTTAATATCTGACTTTTAGTTGCATTCAACTGAATTTAATTTAAAATCAAGCCTAAATGGCACATATGCTGTTGAATGAAATATATAGTGTTATATAGGGAAAAAAAAACCTTTTTGTTTGTACCTGGAATTTTTTTCTATAATCAACTGTTCTAGCACAATTATAATTGTATGTGAGGATGTTTTCCCTTTGTCTTTTGATTTGCCAAGATGTAAAATGCTGTTCCTAACTCTAGAGACTGCTCTTCATAAGAGTAATATCACCTCATTAGTATAATAATCTCATTTTAATTTCAACAAATCAACACAAGCTCCATAAACAAATAAATGATTTATGAACATTTCTTGCACACCAATGTAGCAAAATAACATCAAATATAATTCTCAGCTATGAAGAAACAAACTTTCTTACAAATCGATAAAAAGAAGAGAACTAAGTGGTCACACTGGTGTAGAAAGCTTCATGGAAATATGTTTCCACACTGTAAAGACTCTGTTGCTTGTCCCAGTAATTATACTCCAAGGAAACAAACTCAAGAAAACAATCATAAAAATAAAATAGATAAAAATGCATTTTATAATACATAAAAGTTATTAAAGAGTGTAAATGCTGAATTGCACAGGAACAATGAAATGACTTGTTGCCTACCACTTCAAATTGCACATTGATTTAAAGTGTTTACCAATAATATATGTAAATGTTTTCTATACTCCTCTCTCATTGATCTCATCCGTGTTGCTGCTTTATATTCAGGTTGTTTTAGACACTTAGCAGCATCTCAAAGTAGAGAGACTTTCTTATCCTCTAGCTCTCAAATAAAAGTCTAGGACTTTAATTAGAGTTACTCAACTTGTTTTTCCATGAACTAGCCTACTGTGTCAAGGAAGAGTGAAGGAAGAATCCCAGGAGTTCTTGACTGATCAATATCCCTGCATTGCCAGGCTTTTCTGTGATGGGGACAGAAAATCATGGAGGCCTAAGTAGTAAGTAACTATAGTTTTCAAATAAAAGTTGTGCAATTAAGAGTGAAACAGTCACTTTGCAGGTTTTAAATGAAGACAAAGCAATAGAAATATAAAAAGTACTTATTAATCAGATTCAAATAAAATGAGGCTTTGTTTTACCACAACAAAGCCAAAAAATTGCATTATTACCAATAGTTTACCACTAGGAATACTGAGTCTCACTAGGCTGATGTAATTAATTTGTTCAAAGTTATTGTCATTAGCTTATGTCACTTGGTTATAACAATACATTTTATTGTCTTTTGTTTTATGGTACAGTTTCAATTTCTTCTACAAAAATAAAACTGAACCAGTCAAAGAGATCTCATGAGCCAGGCTTTCACCGTCTGCATTTCTCTGAGTCTTTATCTTCCAAGCTTGCATTTGGACTGTCCTGTTAGTACTGACTACTCAACTGTTTCCACAGTTAATAGTTCCAAAGTTCTCTAAAATAAATTAAAAAAATAAAAATAAATAAAAACAAGAAGTCCATTGAAATATAAAAGCCACAGGCCCTCCCAAAATTTCAGTGGAACTCTGTAACACAGAGAAAGAACCAAGAGGACCACGTAAATGTAAGATGCAACAGATCAGAAGAGGCATCAGTGGCTCCCAGAGACACAGACAGTGACAGTACAGAGCAGACCAAGAAGAGTTCCCTAAGACATAGTCAGCCATAAAAGGATTGGACAAGATACAAAGACACTGACAGCATGAATTGAAGGAAAAGTTGTGTAGGCACTAAAGCAAGAATTCAGTCAACACCTAAAAAGCAACATGGTAACACCAGACCCAGTGGTCATACAACAGGACAATTTGATCATCCAAACACAGAAGAACTAGAAGAAAATGATTTTAAACATAACTTTATGAGGATGATGAAGACCTTTAAAGAGGAAATGAAAAATTCCCTTAAAGAAATGGAGGAAAAGACAAAAAAATCAATGAATTGCTTAAAGAAACCCAAGAAAACCAAGAAAAAACAATCAAATAGGTGAAGCAAAGAGTTCAGTACTTGAAGACTAAATAGAGATAATAAAGAAAATACAAACCAAGAGAATTTTGGATATGGAAAATCTGGGTAAATGAATGGGAACTACAGAGGCAAGCATAACCAACAGAATAAAAGAGATCGAAGAGTGAATCTAAGGTGTTGACAATACTATAAAGGAAATAGAGTCATTGATCAAAGAAAACATTAAATTCAACAAATTCATAAAATAAAACATCCAGGAAATATGGGATACCATGAAAAGACCAAACATAAGAATAATAGGAATAAAAGGAGAACTCCAGCTCAAAGACACAGAAAATATAGTGAACAAAATCACAGAAGAAAACTTTCCCAACCCAAGAAAGCACATCCCTGTGAAAGAATAAGAAACTTACAGAACACCAAATATACTGCCCCCCTAAAAAGTCCCCTTGCCTTATATTAATAAAGAAAACATGCAGAATAAAGAAAGAATGTTAAGAGCTGCAAAGGAAAAAAGGTCAAGTAACATATAAAGGCAGATCCATATTAATTACACCTGACTTCTCAATGAATACCATAAAAGCCAGAAGGTCCTGGACAGATGTGTTTCAGATACTAAGAGATCACGGATGTAAGCCCAGACCTCTATCCCCAGCAATGCTTGAAATCATCATTGATATAGAGGAAAAGACATTGTATGACAAAACTGGATTTAAACAATACCTAGCCACAAACTAAGACCTACAGAAAGTATAAGACGGAACTCTCCAATTCAAGGAAGCCAACTGCACACACCAAAACATGGGCAAATGTTAACCTTAAACCAGCAAACCCCAAAGAAGGGAAACATACAAACACTACCATCAAAAAATAACAAGAATTAATAATCATTGGTCATTAATATTTCTTAATATCAGTGGATTTAATTCACCTATAAAATGACACAGGCTTACAGAATGGATATGAAAATAGGACCCATCCTTCTACTGTAGACAAGAAGCACACCTCAATCTCAAAGAGAGACATTACCAAAGAGGAATAGGTTGGTAAAAGATATTCTGATCAAATGGACCTAACAAACAAGCAGGTGTAGCTATCATAATAACTAACAAAATAGATGTCAAACTAAAATTAATCAGAAGAGATGGAAAAGGAAATTTTATACTCATAACAGAAAAAAAATCCATCAAGATGAAGTCTCAATCCTGAACAACTACAAGAGCACCCACATATGTGAAAGAAACATGACTAAAGCTTAAATAGCCCATCAAACCCCATACACCAATAGTAGGAGACTTAAACACCCCACTCTCCACAATGGACAGGCCAAACAGATAGAAACTTATCAGAGAAATAAGAGAATTAACACATGACCCAAATCGACCTAACAGACATCTACAGAACACTCTACACAAACAAAAAAGAATACATATTCCTCTAAGTACCTTATGGAACCTTTTCTAAAATTGATCACTTACTCAGTAACAAAGCAAACCTCAAAAGATACCAAAAAATTGGAATACCTCCCTGCACCTTATCAGATCACCATGGTTTAATGTTAGAGTTTAACAACAACATTAATTTCAGAAAGCCTACAAATTTATGTAAATTAAACAGTGCTTAACTGAACCACCCCTGGTTCAAAGAAGAAATGAAGAAAGAAATTAAATGCTTCCTAGATTTAAAAAAAATGACAGCACAATGTACCCAAACTTATGTGGCACCATGAAAGCAGTGTTAAGAGGAAAGTTCATAGTAGTAAGTGCCTAAAAGAGAGTAGAGAAAGCTCACACTAATGACTTAACAGCACACCTTAAAGCTCTAGAATAAGAAGGAACAGACTCAGGTGGAGTAGATGACAGGAAATCATTAAATTAAAAAATATAATAAAGAAAACAATATAAAGAATCAATGAAACAAAGAGCTGGTTCTTTGAGAAAATCAACAGGACAGACAAACCCTTTTCGAAACTAGTCAAAAGGCAGAGAGAGAACATACAAACTAATAAAACCAGAAATGAAAAGGTGGGATTAACAACAGATATTATGGAAATCCAGAGAATCATTAGCTCACACTACAAAAACTTATACTCCACGAAATTGGAAAATTTCTGAATAGATACTACATACTAAAATTAAATCAAGACCAGGTGGTCAGGTTAAATTGACTTATAAAGTACAAAGAAATAAAAGTAGTCATCAAAAGTCTCCCAATCAAAAAAAGGCCAGGACCAGATGATTTCAGTGCAAAATTCTACCAGAACTTCATAAAAGAGTTAATACCTATTTACCTCAAAGTATGACACAAAATACTAACAGAAGGAACAATCCCAAACACTTTTTATAAGGCTGCAATTACCCTCATACCAAAAGCACATGAAGATTCATCCAAGAAAGGGAGTTACAGACAAATATTACTTATGAATATAGATGCAAAATATTCAATAAAATACTGACAAACATATCCAAGAACACATTTTAAAAAGAGAGTTACAGACAAATATTACTTATGAACATAGACGCAAAATATTCAATAAAATACTGACAAATATATCCAAGAACACATTTTAAAAATCATCCACAAAAAAAGAAATCATCCACCATGATCAATTCAATTCTATCCCAGAGATGCAGGGAAAGTTCAACATGCAAATATCTGTCAATGTAACCTACCATATATATAACCTGAAAGGAAAAAAATCATATGATCATCTCTTTAGATGATGAAAAAGCATACGACAAATTCCAATACCCTTCATAATAAATATCTTAGAGAGATGAGTCATGCAAGGAAGTTATCTAAACATAATAAAAGCAATACAGAGCAAGCCAAAATCCAACATCAAATTAATTAAAAGAAATTCAAAGTGATTCCACTAAAATCAGGAACAAGACAAGGCTGTCCACTCTCTTCATATCTATTCAACATAGTTCTTGAAGTTCTAGCTATAGAAATAAGACAATAAGAGAAGATCAAAGAGATACGAATTGGAAAGGAAGAAGTCAAACTTTCATTATTTGCAGATAATATGATAGCATACATAAGTGACCTCAAAAACTCTACCAAAGAACTCCTACAGCTTATAAAATAATGTGTCAGGATACAAGATCAACTAAAAAAAATCAGTAGTCCCCCTATATGCAAATGATAAAGAAGTTGAGAAAAAATTAGAGAATTATCACCCTTCACAATATCCACAAATAACATAAAATATCTTGGGGTAACACTAACCAAAGAAATGACAGTTCCCCTTTGGCTGGCACATTAAGTCTTTGAAGAAAATGAAGATACCAGAAAATGGATTGATTTCCCATGTTCTTGGATACGTAGGCTCGACATAAAAAAAAGGAATCCTTGCAAAAAACAAACAATGGATTCAATGAAACCCCCCATCAAAATCCCAGCACAATTCTTCACAGAACTTGAAAGAACAATAATCAACTTATCAACTTCATGTGGAAAAACAAAAAACCAAAATACCCCAAACAATCCTGCACAGTAAAGGAATTTCTGGTGGCATCACCTTCTTTTACATCAAGCTTTATTATAGAACTTCAGTAATGAAAATAGCTTGCTATTGCCATATAAACAGACAGGTTGACCAATAGAATTGAGTCAAAGTTCTAGATATAAATCCACACACGTATGAACACCTGATTTTTTACAAGAAGCTAAAAGTATATAATGGAAAAAGAAAGCATTGTCAACAAATGGTGCTGGCATAACTGGATGTCAACATGTAGAAGAATAAAAATAAATTTGTATCTATACCTATGCACAAAACTGAAGTCCAAATGGATTAAAGACCTCAGTATAAATCTGACCACACTGAACCTCATAGAAGAGAAAGTGGGAAGTAACCTTAAACACATGGGCACAGGAGACAACTTCCTAAATATAATATCAGTAGCACAGACACTGTGAACATCAATAAATATTGGGACCTCCTTAAACTGAGAAGCTTCTGTAAAGCAATAAGACAAAAAGGCAGCCTACTGAATGGGAAAAGATATCCACCAACCCCCACATCAGACAGAGAACTCATCTCCAAAATATATAAAGAGCTCAAGAAATTAGACATCAAAATTCCAAATCATCCAATGAAGAATGTGCTACAGAACTAAAGAAAGAATTCTCAACAGAATAATCTCAAATGGCTGAAAGACACTTAGGGAAATGTCCTTAGTCATCAGGGAAATGCAAATCAAAACAGCTCTGAGATACCATCTGACACCTGTCAGAATGGTTAAGATCAAAAATACCAATAATAACTTATACTAGAGAGGATGTGGAGTAAGGGGAACACTCCTTCATTGCTGGTGGGAATGAAAACTTGTACAACCACTCTGGAAATCAGCATGGTGGTTTCTCAGAAAATTGGGAATCAACTTACTTCAGAACTGAGAAAAAACCACTCTTGGGAATATACCCAAAAGATGCACAATCATAATACAAGGACATCTGTTCAACTATGTTCATAGCAGCATTATTTGTAATAGTCAGAAACTGGAAACAACCTAGATGCCCTTCAACAAAGAATAAAGAAAATGTAGCACATTTGCACATCAGAGTACTACTTTGATAATGTTTACATAACCAGGCATGTATTCTCTCCTGTATAGCCAGCCTCAAATTCAGTCAGAAAGTGACTGGCTACCCAGTAAGCATCATGTCACTATTGTACTAGTTGGTAAGTGTTGTTTAAAAAGTTAGTATTGTTGCACATAGGGTCAGTCTCTGGATAAGTTCAATATGTAGGAGGTTTTGTGTTTGTTTCTTTAATCTCCCAGTAGCCTGCATTGTATCTTCTTGCCAACAGCAAGAACTTTTCAACTGCAACAAAAGCGTATGTGGGTGTGTGTGTGTGGTCTTAAGCAAAAGTGTCATACTATGCAGTTACTTACTGTGTATAACCAGGAACAAATGGTAATATCCTGTGTAGTTTGGAAATCACTGAGATTAGTAACTCATAGGGAGGTTTAAATGTCTGGCATTTAAATTATAATTTAACAGCATTTACCTTCAAGAAATTCTATGGTTTACTCATTCAAAGGAATCTTGCTCGAACTCTTTCATATTTTTATCAATTTTATTAATTTCTACATTTTTCTCTGCTCCCCTCCCTGTCTCTCTCCTCCCCTTCAACCTTTTCTGATATTCACCATGCTCCAAACTGATTCAGGAGTTCTTGTCTTTTACTACTTACCATGTAGATTAGATTTATGTATGTCTCTCTTAGGGTCCTAATTGTTGTCTAGGTTCTCTGGGATTGGGACTGTAGGGTGATTTTCTTTGCTTTATGTTTTAAAACCACTTATAAGTGAGTACATATGATAATTTTATTCCTGAGTCTGGATTACCTTGCTCAATGTGATGTTTTCTAGCTCCATCCATTTACCTGCAATTTTCAAGATGTCATTATTTCTTTATGTTGTGCAGTACTTTATTTTGTAAATGTACCATGTTTTTCTCATCCTTTATGAGTTGTGGAACATTTAGGTTGTTTCCAGGTTTTGGCTATAACAAACAATGCTGTTGTTAACATAGATGAACACATGTCCTTCTTGCATGACTGAGCATCCTTTGGATATATACCCAAAAGTAGTATTTCTGTGTCTTGAGGAAGGTTTTCTAATCGTCTGAGAAATCACCATACTGATATCCAAAGGGGCTTTACCAGCTTGCTCTCCCACCAGCAATGCAGGAGTGTTCCATTTAGCCTACAACCTCTACAGCATAAGTTGCCATAAGTGTTTTTGATCTTGGCCATTCTTACAGGTGTAAGATAGAAACTCATAGTTGTTTTGATTTTGATTTCTCTGATGACTAAGGATATTGAGCATATTCTTAAGTGTCTTTCAGCCATTTTAGATTCCTCTGTTGAGAGTTCTACGTTTAGGTCTCCACTCCATTTTTGGATCATTTATTCTTTTGATGACCAATTTCTTTTTGTGTTGTTGTTTTGTGTGTTAATTGATTTTTATTGAGCTCTACATTTTTCTCTGCTCCTCTCCCTGCCTTCCCCCCCCTTAAATCCTCCCCCAAGGTCCCCATGCTCCCAATTTACTCAGGAGAACTTGTCTTTTTTTACTTTCTACTTCCAATGTAGATTAGATCTATGTAGGTCTCTCTTAGTGTCCTCATAATTGTATAAGTTCCCTGGATTTTGGTTTATTGGCTAATTTTCTTTGTTTTATGTTTAAAAACCACCTATGAATGAGTACATGTGATAACTGTCTTTCTGAGTCTGGGTTATTGTAGGATAGGGGAGAGGGCCTGCTTTTCATCCCACCCAGCTCCTGCATGGCTAGCTTATACCCCAAAATNTCTTTATCAACCAATGAAAGTAACACATAGACAGATGACCCTCCTACATCAGGTTATTTCACTCAAAATAATGTTTTCTAGTTCCATCCATTTTCCTGCAAAATTCAAGATGGCATTACTTTTTTCTGGTGTGTAGTACTCCATTGTGTAAATATAGCACAGTTTCCTTATCCATTCTTTAGTCAAGGGGCATTTTGGTTGCTTCCAGTTTCTGGCTATGACAAACAAAGCTGCTATGAACATAGTTGAGCACATGTCCTTGTGGCATGATTGAGCATCCTTTGGATATATACCCAAAAGTGGTATTACTGGGTCTTGAGGAAGGCTGTTTCCTAATTTTCTGAGAAATCACCATACTGACATCCAAATGGGTTGTACCAGCTTACATTCCCACTGGTAATGCAGAAGTGTCCCTTTTCCTCCACAACCTCTCCAGCATAAGTTGGATGACCAATTTCTTGAGTTCTTTGTGTATTTTAGAGATCTGACATATGTCTGATGTGGTGTTGGTGAAGATCTGTTCCCACTCTATAGGATGTTGTTCCATCTTGTTGACAATGTCCTTTGCTTTACAGAATCTGTTCAGGTTCAGGAGTTCTCATGTTTTAATTGTTTTAATTAATTGATGGTTTAATTGTTTTTCTCAGTGTCTGTGCTGCAGGGATTATATTTAGGAAGTGGTAAACTGTGACAATACATTCAAGTGTACGTCTCAGTTTCTATTCTATGAGGTTTAATGTGGCTGGCTTTATGTTGAGATATTTGATCCATCTGGACTTGAGTCTTGTGCATGGTGATAGATATGGGTCTTTTTAATTCTTCTACATGTTGATATCCAGTTATGCCAGAAACATTTGTTAAATATGTTTTCCCTTTTTTCAATTGATATTTTTGTTTCTTTGTCAAAATTCAGGTGTTCAAAGATGTGTGGATCAATATCCAGGGCTTCTATTCAGTTCCATTGGTCCTCCTGTCTGTTCTTATGCCAATACCAGGCTGTTTTCTGTACTGTATCTCTGTAGTTGAGTTTGAACTTAGGGATTATGATGCCTCCAAAAGTTCTTTTATTGTACAAGATTATTTCTGCTATCCAAGGTGTTTTCTTTTTCATATGAAGTTGAGTGCTGTTCTTTCAAGGTCTATGAAGAATTTTTCTATGACTTTGATGGGCATTGCATTGAATCTGTATTCCAATTACTTATTCTCTGTTGAAGTTTGTTTTGTTACCAAGTATGTGGTCAATATTTGAGAAGGTTCCATGAGATGCCAAGAAGAAGGTATATTCTTTTATGTTTGGATGAAATATCCTATAGATGTCTGTTAAGTCCATTTAAGTCATAACATCTGTTAGTTTCCTTATTTCTCTGTTCAATTTCTGTCTAACTGACCTGTCCAGTGGTGAGAGAGGAGTGTCAAGTCTCCCACTCTCATATTGTGTGGTTTAATGCATGACTTAAGCTTCAGAATTGTTTCTTTTACATTTGAGGGTGTCCTTGTATTTGGGACATACATGTTCAGTATTGAAATTTTCTCTTGATGAATTTTTCTTTTAACCATTATGAAATGTCCTTCTTTGTCTCTTTTGATTCATTTTAGTTTGAAGTCTATTTTGTTAGGTATTAGGTTAGCTACACCTGCTTGTTTCTTAGGTCCATTTGATTAGAAAAAATTTTCCCAATCCTTTACTCTGAGACAATATCTGTCGTTGAGGTTGAGGTGCATTTCTCAAATGCAAAGAAGAATGGATTCTGTTTTTGTATCCAATCTGTTAGCCTGTGCCTTTTTATAGGTGTGTTGAGTCAATTTATTTTAAGATATATTGATGACCAGTGATTGCTATCTCCTGTTAATTTAGTTTTCATTGTTGGTGATGTTAATTTGTGTGTGTTTTTCTCTTCTTCGGGATTTGCTTCTGTCATCAATCATATATTGTCTATGTTTTTGTTGATGCAGCCAACTTTCTTGGGTTGGAGTTTTCCCTCTAGTACTTTGTGTAGGGCTGGGTTTGTAGCTAGGTATTGGTTAAATCTGGTTGTGTTTGTCTGGTTTTGTCATGGAATATCTTGTTTTGTCCTTCTAGGGTGATTGAAAGTTTTGCTGGGTATAGTAGTCTGAGCTGGCATCCATGGTCTCTTAATATTTACATAATGCTAGACTAGGACCTTCTTTCTTTCATGTCCCCATTGAGAAGTCAGGTGTAATTCTGATAGGTATACCTTTATATGTTCTCCTTTGCAGCTCTTAGTATCCTTTCTTTACTCTGTTTGTTTAGTGTTTTGAGTATTATATGGTGAGGGGACTTTTTTTTTGATCCAGTCTATTTGGTGTTCTGTAAGCTTCTTTTATCTTCACAAACATATCTTTCTTTAGGTTGGGAAAGTTTTCGTCTATCATTTTTTTAAAATATATTTTCTATTTTTTGAGTTAAGTTTCTTCTTCTTCTATACCCATTATTCTTAGTTTTTGTCTTTTCATGGTATTTCATATTCCCTGGATATTTTGGGTGAAGCTTTTGTTAGATTTAATGTTTTCTTTGATTGACGAATCTATTTCTTCTATTGTATCTTCAGCGCTTGAGATTCTCTCTTCCACCACTTGTATTCTGCTGTTTGTGCTTGTGTTTGTGGTTCCTGATCATTTTCTCATGATTTCTCTTTCTATAATTGACGCAGCTTGTGTTTTCTTTATTGTCTCTATTTCTGTTTTCAAGTCATGAATAGTTTCTTTCATATGTTTCATTGATTTTTCTTGGTTTTGTCTAAGAAATTTGTTGATGTCTTCTAAATATTTTGTTTGTCTTTTCCTCCATTTCTTTGAGAGAATTTTTCATTTCCTCCTTAAGAATCTCAAACGTTCTCTTGAAGTTATTTTTAGGTCATTTTCTCCTGCTTCATCTATATTTGCTTGTTCAAGTCTTGCTGTTGTAGGGTCACTACATTGTACTGGTGTCATGTTGCTTTTTGTGGTGTTGCATGTGTTCTTACCTTGTCTACCCACCATTTCCTCTAATAGTTGTAGTTTGGGCTGTCTGTGACTCTGGTGAACATTCTTCCAGCTACCAGTAAATCCAAGGCAGAGATGGTTGCTTCTCGTGGTAAAGTCAGTGCCACAGTTCCAGTGACCTAGTTTGTCACTTTCTGTTCCTGGAGGTCACTTAGTGCTCCCGGGTTTGCTCCTCTCTTATGGAGTTTACTCTCTCAGGCCTACTCTGTCCTAATTTGCCAGTTCAGACCTATTTCTATAAATGTCCCTGCTCTGGATCCTCTCCTGCAGAGGTACCTGGCTTGGGTTGGTCACACAAAGGTCTCTGACTTTGATATACTTTCACAGAGTTTCCAGACTTGAGTGTTCCAGGGCCTGCAGAGGACCCATCTCAGACCTACTCCTATAGAGGTCCCAGATGAACACTTTTATTTTTAAAGTCATATTTTGAAGTGATATTAATAACCAATGGATTTCTGTGGTGTTTTCTTATACATCTTCAGTCCTGTTTAATGTACCAAATAAACCCACCCTTTCCCCTCTTCCTTTCCCCAGCCTCATTTAATCATGAAGTCCTCATTATCTACTTCTCAACATTTTTTTCATAATTTGTTTCCAGTATTGTTGTTTCATTGGGATACAAGATAGTATGTTTTCTTACATTTTGTTTCATATAACATTCCATTGCATTAACCCTCTCCCCTATTCTTAGACATTGCTCATATCTCCGTTACCCTCCCTGCTTTAGTATTTATGGCATCAGCATTGTGCTTCTCTCCTTTCATTTAACCAACAGTGTATAATCCACCTCCTTTAAGAGAGCCCCTACCTGATTATCCCTTATCAGTTTCTTAGCTTCTACATACGCTTCAAGCTATGCACATGTGTTGACGTATTTGAAGCTTTATATACTGGACGATGTATCCTGTATTCAGAAAACTGGATGATTTTAAGCTATAAAGTTGATTTGGGGCCTAGAAAAATGTCCCAGTGGTTAATATCACTTACTGCGCTTGCCCACATGGCAACTTGAAAATCTTCTGTGACTCCAGGTACAAGGCCTTCCATGATGTTAGAGGACTTCTGATAATTCTCTTTGCCCAGTTATTTGTCTGCAGCAGTCAACCACCCTGTCCAACAACCTGGAACTCTTCCATGATTTCTTTTCTTCAAAGATATCTTTAGAAGTAATAAAAACAATGTATCTCCAGTGTGTTCCAAAGACACCTGGAATTTATAGGAGCCACTAACTGACATGCATCTATCCATTTATTCCCTGATCTGCTCCTGTACAGAAACACTGTGACCATGGCAACTCTCATAAGAGAAATCACTTACTTTGGAGATTGCTTACAGTTTCAGAGGGTTAACCTATAACTATTATGGTGATGATCATGGTGGCAGGTATGGCAAACATGGAGGATATTGTGCTGGAGAAGTAGTTGAGAGCCACTTTCTGATCTTCAGGTAGACAGAGAGAGAGAGAGAGAGAGAGAGAGAGAGAGAATATGAGCATGGCATTGGCCTTTGGAACTTCAAACCCCACATCCAATATGCTGGTTGGTTTTATGTATTAGCTTCTCAACTTGACACAAGGGACAGTCATCAGAGATGAAGGAACCTCAGTAAGGAAATGCCTCCATGAGATCCAATTGTAAGGCATTTTCCCAATTGAGAGGAACCTGCACAATCTGGGTGGTNAGAGAGAGAGAGAGAGAGAGAGAGAGAGAATATGAGCATGGCATTGGCCTTTGGAACTTCAAACCCCACATCCAATATGCTGGTTGGTTTTATGTATTAGCTTCTCAACTTGACACAAGGGACAGTCATCAGAGATGAAGGAACCTCAGTAAGGAAATGCCTCCATGAGATCCAATTGTAAGGCATTTTCCCAATTGAGAGGAACCTGCACAATCTGGGTGGTACCATTTGTAGGCTTGTGTCCCTGGGTTCTATAAGAAATCAGGCTAAGCAAGCCAGTGAACAGCATCCTTTCTTGGCCTCTGCATCATCCCCTGTCTCCAGGTTCCTGCCCTGCTTGAGTTCCTTCATTGGTGAAAAGCAATGTGACAGTGGAAGCCGAAGAAACTCTTTCTACCCCAACTTACTCTATGATCCTGGTATTTCAATGCAACAATAGAAACTCTAAGATTACCAGGGACACCCTTCCTCCAACAAGGCCACACCTAATTCTTTTTAGATAGTGCCACTCCAGGTTGACTAAGCCTTCAAATAAAGGAGCATATGGGCCATTCTTTTCAAAATAGAATAGTGAGTTTCCTAATAAAGACAAATTGTAATCCACCTCTTCTGTGTTCTTATTTGCTAGTTTATATGATCTTCTTGGTCTGTTTTTACTCATTTGTTATTCAAAGGAATTGTACAATTCATGGTGTGTACTTAAATACCTTTGTGTAGGTAATAGATAGATGACCATGATGCTATCTGATCTGCATGTGTGTATGTGTGTTTGTGATTACTATAGTAAATGCATTCATCATTTCACATAGTTTACTTTTTCATGGCAAAAACAGCTAAAATCTATCTTTCTAGCATAAATACAAATGTGAAATATATTTATTATTTACTTTTCTGTTGCTCTAATGATAAATCATGAACAAAGAACAACTAAAATTAATGAGAAACTTTATTTTTCTATGGTTAAAGAAAGACTGACATGAACATAATTGAACAAATGCTTTTGTAGTATGATTGGGCATCTCTTGGGTATATTCCCAAGAGTGGAATTGCTGGGTCCTGGGGTAGGATGACTCCCAGTTTCTTGAGAAACCACCACACTGATTTCCAAAGTGGTTGCAAAAGTTTGCATTCCCACCAAAAATGGATGAGTGTTCCCCTTACTCCACATCCTCTCCAGAATAGGCTATCATTGGCGTTTTTGATTTTAGCAATTCTGACAGGAGTAATATGATATCTCAACGTTGTTTTAATTTGCATTTCCTTGATCGCTAAGAAGGTTGAACATTACCTTAAGTGTCTTTTTGCCATTTGAACTTCTGTTGAGAATTTTCTGTTCAGTTCAGTACCCCATTTTTTTTAAATTGGGTTAATTAGAGTTATAATGTCTAGTTCCTTGAGTTCTTTATGTGTTTTGGAGATCAGACCTATGTCTGATGTGGGGTTGGTGAAGATCTTCTCCCAATCAGTAGGATGCCTTTTTGTCCTAATGACAGTGTCCTTTCCTATACAGAAGCTTCTCGGTTTCAGGAGGTCCCATTTATTCACTGTTGCTCTTATTGTCTGCCCTTCTGGGGTTCTACATAGGAAGTGGTCTCCTGTGCGCATGAGTTGAAGACTTCTTCCCACTTTCTCTTCTATCAGGTTCAGTGTGGTCAGATTTATATTGAGGTCTTTATACCATTTGGACTTGAATTTTGTAAATAGTGATAGATATGGGTCTATTTTCATTCTTCTACAGGTTGAAATCCAGTTATGCCAGATGCCCAATCATACTACAAAAGCACTTTTTAACTATATTCATAGCAGCACTATTTTTAATAGCCAGAACCTGGAAACAACCTAGATGCTCCTCAATAGAAGAATGGATAAAGAAGGTGTGGCAATATACACATTAGAGGCCTACTCAGCAGCAAAAAAGCAATGACATCTTGAATTTTGCATGCAAATGGATGGAAATAGAAAACANGAAGAATGGATAAAGAAGGTGTGGCAATATACACATTAGAGGCCTACTCAGCAGCAAAAAAGCAATGACATCTTGAATTTTGCATGCAAATGGATGGAAATAGAAAACACCTTACTGAGTGAGATAACTCAGACCCAAAAAGATGAATATGGTGAATATGGTATGTACTCACTCATAAGTGGATTCTAGCCATGAAGAAAGAACACTGAGCCTATAATTCATGATTTTAGAGAAGCCAAATAATAAGGTGAACCCAAAGAAAAACATATATTTATCCTTCTGGATATTGGAAGTAGACAAGATCACTGGGCAAAATTTGGGAGCATGGGGTGGGGTTGGGGCTGGGGGAAGGGAGATATGGAGAGAGAAGGGAGAAGGGGAGGTTTGGGGAGAGCTTGTGGGAATGGGATGGTTTTGATGGAGAAAGAGATGCCCAGTCATACTACAAAAGCTTTTGTTCAACTATGTTCATAGCAGCACTATTTGTAATAACCAGAACCTGGAAACAACCTAGGTGCCCCTCAATAGAAGAATGGATAAAGAATGTGTGGCAATATACACTTTAGAGTTTTACTCAGCGGTAAAAAAAAACAATGATATCTTGAATTTTGCATGCAAATGGATGGAAATAGAAAACACTTCACTGAGTGAGAGAACCCAGACTCAAAAGGATGCGTATGGTATGTACTCACAAGTGGATTCTAGCCATAAATAAAGGACATTGAGCCTATAATTTGTGATCCTAAAGAAGCTAAATAAGAATGTGAACCCAAAGAAAAACATATAGTTATCCTCAGGGATATTGGAATTAGACAAGATTGTTGTACAAAAGTTGGGAGCACTGTGGTGGGAGTAAGGGGAGATGGAGAGAGAGAAGGGAGAAGGGGAAGATGGGGAAAGATTGGGGAAATGGGATTGTTGGGATGGAGGAAAGGTGGTTATGGGAGCAGGGAAGAAGATATCTTAATTAAGGGAGCCATTTTAGGTTTGACAAGAGACTTGACTCTAGAGGGGTTCCCAGGTGTCCAAGGANAGGTGGTTATGGGAGCAGGGAAGAAGATATCTTAATTAAGGGAGCCATTTTAGGTTTGACAAGAGACTTGACTCTAGAGGGGTTCCCAGGTGTCCAAGGAGATGTCCCCAGCTAGGTCCTCGGGTAGCAGAGGAGAGGGCACCTTAACTGGCCTTATCCCATAGCCACACTGATGAATATCTTGCATATCACCATAGAACCTTCATCCAGTGATGAATGGAGATAGAGACAGAGACCCCCAATGGAGCACTGGAATGAGCTCCCAAGGTGCTGATGAGGAGCAGAAGGAGGGAGAACATGAACATGAGGAAGGAAGTCAGGACCGCGAGGGTTGTGTCCACTCACTGAGACAGTGTGACTGATCTTGGGAGCTCACCTAGGTCAGCTGGACTGGGAATGAACAAGCACATGATCAACCTGGACTCTCTGAATGTGGCTGACAAGGAGGGCTGACTGAGAAAGCCAAGGACAATGGCACTGGGTTTTGATTCTACTGCATGTACTGGCTCTGTGGGAGCCTAGTCTGTTTGGATGCTCACCTTCCTAGACCTGGATGGAGGTGGGAGAACCTTGGACTTCCACAGGGCAGGGCACCCTGACTGCTCTTAGGACTGGAGACGGAGGGGGAGGGGAGTGGGGGTTGTGGGAGAGAAATGGGAGGAGGTGGAAATTTTTAATAAATAAATAAATTAAAATAAAAATATAAAAAAGAAAGACTGACCATATGATAGGGAAAGAGCATGACAGCTGTTAAAGAAGGAATCTGAGAGGAAACACTTCCAACCATAAGCATGAAGCAGAAAGAAAACATTATAAGTAGGGTGAATCTACAAACTCTCAAGACCTGTACCCAGTGACAAACTCCTATAGCAAGAAATCAAGTTGTAAAGTTCTCTTAGTTTTCCTAACAATGTCACCAGGCAGGTATTGAAGTATAAGAAATCAGAGAGGACAGTTCTTCAAACAACCACACACTGCATTTTATTAACTGTAAACTTCATATCGTAAATTAGGTTTCTTGACTTACCCTCCTTCAGCCCTGCTCCTTTATATCATATGATATGAATTTGCACTCCCCTTCCCTTTCTTTAATAAAATTTATTGATTTTCTCTGCATATATTTGATTTGATATCTATTTTTTTCCACATATCAGGGGAGATCATGCACTCTTTTTCTCTCTCTAATTCAACTGATACTGGTGCTCTTCTCTGCTTAAATAGAAACATTAAAAATATAACCTTAAGGAAATTAATCAGAAATGCAAGAAGTTCAGAAACTATGGGAGGTTTTATAATTTTAACTGAAAGGGGTATACATTTAAGAACTGATATTTCTCAAAGCATGTGTTTTCCCACCCATCCAATATTTCCAAACATAAATTTGAATATGACTAGTAACCATGGAAAATATGTAGCTAATAGGTTACTATTTGTTCACAGAAAGTCTATAATGTTAACAGGCAACAATGTTGCCTTCCTTTGTCCACTGTCAATATGTTACTCTAATATTTACACTCCAGATGTCTCAAATCTGTCCCATAAGAACTATATGGATCTTTCAGTTTCACATTAAAATCTTCATTTTAACTGCTAGAAACTTAAGTATTCTGTGAAATAAGGATTTGTTTTAGTTGTCTTTATAGATGGACTGGACAATAATTCAGAATATAAAATTAATTGCAAAATCGTGTGTGTGTTTGTTGTATTTGTGTTTTGAATATGTCAGCATTCTTAATAACAGGTATTCAGGTCATCACAATAGTTGCAGAGATCTGAGTTGTTTCCTCATTCTCAATCATATTAATATTTTCACATTGTAAATAGAGAAATTAAATGACCTCCTTCCTTTGCCAAGATAAGTAGATGTATCAATTATGTGATATATAATTTAATTCCGTTAGAGTGTCAAACAGTGGAAAGGGAAAGACAAAGATGGGAGGAATATCCACAATCAAAAAAATCATAAATATCCATTCAGAAGTCTAATCTAAGCAACTTAAAAAGCTTCTGTTTGTCACTTAATTATAGTACTTGCCAAAGTAGTGACTATATGATTAAGAACAACATCTTCATAGAAGCTAGGAGACAGATAGTTTGCTGTCTGATTGTCGATCACTGCTCAGCAAAGGCCAATAAACCAAGGGAATTGGACAGAGAGGCAGCTTAGAGCCAAAATGAAAGGCAGGCACAAACAGAGCCCTAGGGGCCAAATTAAGTGTCAGAGACCATCTACTTCTTTTTCTTCATTTTATTCCAAAGCATAGTGAAAGAAATAAACGAGTGAAAATGAATAGCTTTCCCTCTGGGAATATTGCCGCAGCAAGCCTCTGCTTGAAGTGTTCTTTTTCAGTTAATACAGAAGATTTGTAGAGATGAGAATATTGTTATAACATGGGCCTAATTATTGCCATTTGAAATAAGCCTTTGGAGATATCAGATTCCTTCACTGTTTCTCATTGCTCTTTCTCTCTCACACACATATACATCGAAGTATGTGATGTCAAGTATTTATCTAGATAAAACTAGTACTGAACACCAACAGAAGTTTATCCAGGGATTTAGGAAGACTGATCATAGTAAAGAGTACACATGAAAATGCTTGATATATACCCAAATATTAGATGATTCTGTACACAATGGGTATTGTGAATTTAAATAAAATTAAGTATTTTGTAAAATTACTTACAAATCCACAAGAGCAAAAAGACAAAAATCTGTAAGTTTTATGAATATTAATAACTTTATCCTCATCTTTTTTTCTTTGTAATCTCTTTTAATTATGTTGTGTCCCTACATGTTGTATCCTATTATTGGTAGGATTACTGGGGCAAGAAAGTCTGGGAGTCAGGTATTGTGGCACATACCTTTAATCCCAGCTCTCGGGAAGTAGAGGCAGGTGGATCTCTGTGAGTTTGAGGCCAACCTGGTCTACAAGAGCTACGGTCAGGACAGGCTCCAAAACTACAGAGAAACCCTGTCTCAAAAACAAATAAAAAAAGAAAAAAAGAAAAAAGTCTGGATAAGCTGTTTTGAATAGCAATTATGATAATTCTTTTTATGTGTCTCAAATATGACTATATTTATGGTAAAAATAATTGGCATAATGTGAGAGCACAGCAGCAGTCAAGGTAAGATGCATTCTACTGCATTGAGGTTGTTAGAACTGACGTCCTTGGGGATGCTGCTGCAATGTTTTATAACAGGCAGCAGTTCCTCCTGGATGCTTTCTCATATTTAAACATACTTGAATGATAGGTACTATTTTAGGATACAAAGGTCAGGATTAAGTCAAGGATAAAATACTAAATAAAGCAATGAACATGGACAGAGAAGATAAATAAAATTGGTATTAAAATATCTAAAATAAACTCATAAGCTGAGCATAGATTTTCAAGGATTCTTTAGTACATTCAAAAAACATTATCTATAAAATAAGGAATTGCTGAATATTTAAAAATGAACTTGGAGACATAAGTAAAATAGCAATTTAGAAACATGAAAGCAATAAATTCGAAGGTTTGACAATTAGTGAAATATTCAAAAGGCCCATGACTCTTAGCCAGTAAACTTAAGGTCAAGGAAGAGAAGACCAAGTTGGAGAGTGATGATAGTAGCTCAGGTCAGCTGATGTAACCATGGAAGTGTGTGGGGCATAAAGAAACCCGCAATTGAAAAGAGCTCCTTTCTTACAACTCACTGGATTGAAAGGTTAGATCTAAGGGTGTAGGTGTTCACCACAAAGCACACAAACTTTCATGAGAAAAGGTAACTTTGAAATTCATAAGTTTTAGGAGTAACTTCTCAATTAAAATCTAAATAGTAACATTCCATCCTTAGTAGATAGTTTGGAATTGCTTTGAACTGAGAAAGATGGTTTGGATACAAGACACGGATTTAAGAATTTAAAGAGCTATATTAACTCCTCCAGATGTAATTACATCAACAAAACACAAAGATCAAAAGCAAGTGAGCAGAGAAGCACACATAAACCTTGAATACAGATAATAAAGAGTAACTTTACACAGAAGAAGAGAGAGATAGATACAAGAGCTACAGTGAAAATCCAGGCCATCTATCATTGATCCAAAAACAAAGGGAGTATGAAGGTTGACCTGGTGTCTGATGTGTAATATTGCCTGTATAAGAAATTCTCAAAAAATCAAATAAAAATTTGAAGATCTTATGAAAAAGAAACATTTTTTAAAAATTCTTCACACTCTATAACAGCAATATAGTAGAGTAAACCATTTATGCAATAATGCAGATTATCAGAATCCAATCAAGTCAACAGCTAATATCTCAATGCTTTTCTAAGAATACATTTGTTTATTTGTAACTGCACTTAATTTTTTTCACTCTGTGGTCTGTCACCTGTGATTGTAGGAACTTCTTCAGTTTTCAATCGCAATTATTAGCTAGGTTAGTGATAATTTTGCAATGGCATTTCTACTGTAAAACTGAATGACTGTATTATTTTACCTAAGCCAGGTCTTGGTTTTCATAGTAATCTCCAATTCTCAATCTCACTGGAAGTATTTCTTTCTCACACTCAAAGAATTCAAGTTCAATCTTTATCTACTACTCCATAAGGTTCTTCTGTATGCCAATTAGTTGAGTAGAAAGAAAAAAAACAGAGCAAAACGAGAAAGTACGTACATTGGGAAATTCTTAGTTGCCTTGATATTTGCAAGGGCATAGTACTAATTGTTACATGAGGGAAAGAGCACGGGCTCTTTATATGCCAGCTTTCTTGTTTGTTCTCAGATAACCTGGGATATACTACCCAAGTTTCCAGATACACAAACATTTTAGCTTCTTATGTTTTCTGTTCTTTTCCTTTTGGTACTGGGGTTTGAATCTAGGGCCTCACATACATTAAGTGCTAGTTGTATTACTGAGCTAAAACCTGGATTGTCTGGGTTTTTCAGTGTGAGAAATAAGGATAATAATGATAGTCTCTCAATGTTGTAATGCATAATGCAGATAATATTGGTCAAGTGTTCAAAATAATTAAGGCTGAATCACTTAATTAATGTAGAGTTATAGAATTATGCTTTAATATTGTATTTATTATTATGCATATAGATATATGTATTTCTTCAGTAGAATACTATAGGAGATATTTTTTTTCTTTTTGTAAAACAATTGTATTTATAGAAACTACAGAATTAATTGCTAGGGTCAATAATCCTATTACTTTTATGAAGTTGCTTCACTTAGGTCTTTTCTCCTTTTCCCAGCCAGTTCATTACCTCATGTGTGGAATCTAACAAGTGTCTAGGATAAACTCAGAGAATTAAAGTAAAGACAACAACAGGGAAAAGCCTGCTCAAAATTATTTCTATGATTTTTATTAAAAAAGAGGGCACTAAATTAGACATAGCATTTTCTAAAACAGGAAATGGTTAAAAATATTGAAAAATCGGCAAAAAGCCTCAATATTAATAAGATTTGATAAAATAAAATTAAAATTCAAGAGATGAAATTGAAAAAGAGACAACTGGAAAATATTTGATAATAATTTTTCCATATGATGATGAAATACATATTGCTTTGTACTGAGATTTGATTGAACCAAGATCCCTACATATGCAAGGCAAACACTCTACCACTAAGCTACATTCTTAACACCTCATTGTAGCTTTGGTGCTATGGGGTCTTTTAGAATGAACACACATTAGACTTTTCTTTTCTTTCTGGAAGCAAAATTAGTTTCTATTGTTTGAAATGATCATTTATCTGGTTAGATTATTTCATGGAAATGGCTACATAATTTGTTTAAAGAGTTAGAATTTGGAAGTTCTTTCTGTCCAGATGACCATCATCTGTGACTAGGTCATTCCTTTGAGCCAATTTTGGCTATGAGGTTACTTTTTCCTCTGTCCAGTTGATTAGAGAAAGTTTCATGTTTCAATTTCCCAAAGACCTTTTCATTTTATGTTGCCCTTAGATATGATCTGAATTTTTTTAGGTCCAAATATTTTTGTTTATGGGCACAAGGGAGAAACTTTGTCTCATGACATCTGCCTCCATGTTAAATAGTTATTATTCGACATTAAATTCATAAATGTTGCAGGTCTTTCAAAGTGAACTGTAATTTTATAACTTGTCTAAACATATGTGACTCTTAACAAGGGAGTTCAACTGTGAGTGTTGTTTTGCAAGGTAATTGTTTGTGAGCAATTAAGAGATATATATTTATTCAAATATTACCAAAAACAGTTAATAAAATGGAATTAGTGTGTTTTAACTCAGTTGTAAACTGTTGGAAGTCATTTAATATATCTGAGTTTTGTTTCCAATTCAGCTAAAATAAGTGTCTCAATAGTACAAAGAAACTGCATACATAAATGGGGTTCTAGTTATGATTTTTAAAACTTTATTTGGGTTCCTGAGATATTCTTCTTAGAATAATTAGAATTAATCATTAAATGACTTTGAGTTCATAATTCATGAATAACTATGAATGGATGAACTCAAAATAGTATGCAGAAGTTGTATAATTGCTTTGGGAAGGTACCTTGTAGCTCTGGAAACCGAAAGAGAGAGTTATTCACACAAGGCCATTATTGTCAAACTAAATAAAAACAAACTAATTTGTACTTATTATGGCAAAAGCATTAGGTCACCAATTTTTATTTCCATATGTTTCTCATAGTCATGACTAATTAATGTCACCTATAGTAGTAGCATCTTTAAATAGGAAACATAATTGCTCCATATTGTCCACCAGCAGTTTCAACATCACTACCCTCTCATCCCATAACTGATTATTTACCTGTTCAAATATTATGAGAATGAATCAGAATTGGTTTTTAGTCCAAGTATAATGATTTTCAATTTTCTAAGTTAGTTCTGATTTGTCATTTATCCTAATTATTCAGTGCTTTCTGTCAAAATCAGTCCAATATTTATAAAGTTTGTCTATTATACAATATACTTCATTACATTCCAACTTTAATGTCAATTGTCACTGTATATAAAAAGTATTTCAATGCTGTAAATAAGAATTGTCTATAATATTTTGTGGACCATAATTCTTATTTTTCATACTGAATATGCATGTTGCTTTACCTCTAAAGCTTATTTAGTCAATTATTTCACATTTTGAAATATACCTTATCAGAACTGGTAAGCACATTAAACTTTAACTTTGGAAATAATCAGGTCGGAGAAGTGTCATCATTTTGGGGGGATTGAAGTTTAATTGCCTTGTAGTCACTTGTGATTTTGAAAGCATTTAGTTGGCAATAGACTACAATTAACCACTGATGTTAGAGCCCAGGAACCTGATGCTTCTCATGCTTGTTAATGTCTCATATTGGTGTGAGATTTCCCTCTCTATGCGGTGAATATCATTGGTTAATAAAGAAACAATCTTGGGACTGCACAGGGAATAGAGGTAGGTGGGGAAAACTAAACTGAATGCTGGGAGGAAGAAGGTGGAGTCAAGTGAGAAGCCATGGAGTCTCCACCAGAGACAGATGCCGGAACTTTGCCTGTAAGCCACTGCAATGTGACGGTACACATATTAATAAAGATGCATTAAATTAAGAAGTAAGAGTTAGTAAATAAGAAGCTAGAACTAATGGGTCAAGCAGTGATTTAAATAATAGAGTTTCTGTGTGATTATTTTGGGAGTCTGGGTGGCCTGGAAATGAACAAGCAGCCTCTTACTACATCATACAGATTTTTTTGATGCTCCATGTGAGATATGAACTGCAATAGAAACATAATTATAAACCAAGGAGGAGGATTCCTGATAACCTGGAGTAGGAGAAGAAAATTTGGGGAGGTTGTCAGAGTTTCAGTATTATCTTCCACTGGGTGGTGAAAAACTATTGAGATGCCTCCTGGATTCAAGTAGATTTACCTTCTAATGATAGACACAAGCAGTTTAGTGAATTGAAACAGTATTAGTACTGTGAGAGACACTTCACATGCAGCAGGAGACTTTAAGATATGGTGCAATAGCAAAGCTGGAAATGAGTGTGATAACAAAGAAAAAATTTTACCATGAGTATCAATTTCTCTAAATTTTCTGGTTGAGTTTCTGTGTCTATTTCCAGCTAAAATATAACATGTTGTGAGGAAATTCATTGTTCCTACATAATTGAAAGAAAAAAAGAGAAAAATTGTACTTAAATTGATGCTGAGAATTTTTTTAAGGAGGGAAAGATAGCATTCTACAGCATTCTACTCTAAACTGTACATAGTAACCAAGAAAGGTATTCCTTTAAGATAAGGAAGTCCAAATCCAGTGAATGGCAGATAATGCTCATGATGATTTTTATTATAAACTTCTGTAGTAGACTTTAATTATTCCATGGTAATTCAAATGAAGTAGAGCCTCTGTGGAACATTGCTGGAGCAAGTAGAGTATTGGGGGTTGTCTTTTGAAGGTAATGCCTGATCCATGTCCCCCAATATGCTGTTTCCTGGTTGGCCTCATTTTGGGAGCCACTCCCAAATTATTCAAATTCTGATGAACTTTCCCATGCCATTTTTGCTTACAGTGGGTAAAAATCTCTTAAGAAACTATATTCAGATAATTCACTCCTTCCTTAAGTAGTTTCAATTTTACATTTTCTCCCAGAAACAAGAGAAACCAGTAATAGATACATTGTACCAATCCACATGAATATCTCCAAATTTAACTGAGTTAGAATATTTGTTTGGATAATGACACTGTCTTCTTCCTCACACTGTATTATTAAAGTTTTGGGGTCAATCTCTGTCTTAGACACTAGAGATCTAACAAGAATGGACCTCTCTGCTTGCTCATATGGAAACCAAAGTTCTAAGAGTTAAATAGGAATAAGAAAATTTACTAGTCTGGCACAGAATACCCACACAAGTTCATATTTCATTACTAGAAGCCAAGAGCTCTTCCTTCTGATTTTTAGTTCTGGGATACAAGAGAGTATAGAATTAATCACTTAGTTTGCCTTGATGTTTATGAAAGACATAAACTCATACAGATAAATTCAAATATTTTAGTAAACATGGAAGACAAATGAATTCTTGAGGGAGTTTCAGGTTAACTATGCTATAAAACAGAATCAGGAACACAGTCTAGCTTAAAAGTGTTTATTGCATGACACATGATTTCAGGATCAGTCTCTCTCCAGAAACAGGGTTGTGTAGAGGAGGAAATCTGTTTTAAGATAGGCTGAAATAGCCAAGACTTCATTCCTCATTTGTTAGTCATTGACTCATTTTACAGCCCATGGTGGGACAGTTTTCTAGAGGTGGAGTTCCTTGTAGCCATTCTTGAATCAGAGACTGACATTGGATTATTGTCTGCTGATTTGACCACACTTCTAGCAGCTGGACAGCAAGTTGTTGATTAAGAGACAGACGAACTATATCAAAATATTCCTGAATAAGGTGATTTGAATAGAAATTTGTACTGGTAAATGAAGTTCGGAGTAGACAATATAAATTACGGTAATGAATGTCAGACAAAATGTTCATTAATAGTGTGTAGGGCAAAAAAGAGGCAAAGAGGTTGATGAATTTACTGGGTATGCCTATAATTATTTCCTTTCTGAAAAAGTACCAGTTGCTTGAAGAGTACTAAGCATAAGAACCTGAGAAGGGTTTCCGATTGGTGGAAAAAGAAATTCATTCATAGAAAGAGGAGATGTTAAGCCTGTGAGACTTTGTTAATATTGTAAGAACTAAATACCACAGATAAGAATGCAAGCACTTGTTATATATATAAGTTCTGAAGAAGGACAGTGAGTACTAAAAGTTGTAAGAGCAGAAAAGGAAGTTAGAAGGATATCATAAGATAAAGACTGAAATATTACAGCTGGTCTTGAGGATTTTAGGCAGCTTAGAATCAAGGCACAGAAAAAAAACGTGTAGGAACTGGAAAAAGCAAGTAAACAAATTCTAGATAAAACATAGTGGAAAAATTCCCATTGATACTTTTATTTATAAGATTCATGTCACATTTCTTACAAAAGTAAGGATAACATGGTAAATTTTCCTTATTTTAATCTAATAATGTGTCACATGAAAAATGAATCCTGGGTGGTTGCACAAGTTTTCATTCCACCAGCAATGGATGAGTGTTCCTCTTACTCCACATCCTCTTCAGCAAAGGCTATCATTGGTGTTTTTGATTTTAGCCATTCTGACAGGAGTAAGATGGTATCTCAGCGTTGTTTTGATTTGCATTTCCCTGATCACTAAGGAGGTTGTGTATGACCTTAAGTGTCTTTTGGCCTTTTGAACTTCTGTTGAGAATTCTCTGTTCAATACAGTACCCCATTTTTAAATTGGGTTAACTAGAATTTTAAAGTCTAGTTTCTTGAGTTCTTTATATATTTTGGAGATGAGACATTTGTCTGATGCGCAGTTGGTTTAGATCTTCTCCCAATCAGTAGGTTGCCTATTTGTCTTAATGACAATGTCCTTTG
>LOEQ01007507.1:0-21119 GCA_001685075.1 Bramus lutescens | reverse complement strand
CTGCTCCTCATTTGGACCTTGGAAGTTCAGTCCAGTGCTCCAATGTGGGTCTCTTAAGAAGAACTTAACCTTTGGATTCCAAAGCCAAAGTCCATTATGCATCCCCCTCTTGAAAGCATCCTTATTAGTTAGATATGTAATAAATACTAAAAGTAAGATATTTGGGACAAAAATCTATGTATGTTAATAACTTTCTGTAAGTGATAATGTACTGAAAAAGCTAAGAATAACAGTTTTGAGACAGAGTTTCATTATATAGCCCTAAATGGCCTTTAATTTACAGAGATTTACTCTGCCTTCCAATTGTTAAGATTAAAGGTGTAAATGCCCAACCATAAAAATGTTTCAATGTTTTCTAGAACCTCTCTGTCTTACTCATTATTGTAGGGCTGAGAGCAGACATCATGGCCAAGGCAACTCTTAGAAAAGAAAGCATTCATTAGGGCCTGCTTACAGCATCAGAGTCTTCATAGGATGAGAATGGCAGAATGCAGGCAGGCATTGTGCTGTAGAAGTAGCTGAAAGTTCTAGATTGGAATCCATAGGTATCAGGAAGATGGAGACATTGGACCTGACTTTGACTTCTAAAAGCTCAAAGCCTATCCCCAATGCCACACCTCCTCCAACAAGGCCATATCTATTAGTATAAGGACACACTCACTAGTCTTTCTCAATTAGTGCCACTCCTAGCTGACTAAACATTCAGATATATAAGCCTATGGGGGGGTCACTCTTATTAAAACTACTACAGACATATTCCCTCTTTTCATTCACTTTCTCTTTCACTTCCTTTCTCCTTTAATATCCATATATACATATGAACAAGGAGCTGTAAACATACGCACATATGTATGTAATCATACAAAGCATACACAAATAAGTATCTGTAATCCATATGCATGCATTTTTTCCTACCACGTATTGTTTTATCCTGTTTAAGATAGCCAAGTTTCCATATAAGTAGTTAAAATGATCAAAGCCAAATAACATTACTAATAATAAGAATTTATCTAGGAATATACCTATTTTTCTTAAATAATTTTTTTTTACTTTATTAGTACTTTTTTGGTAATTGCATCAAAAATGAATTATAAAGCTGAGAGAAAATTCTAAGCACAATTTGATGAAACAGTGACCAATAGCCCTGTGCCTTCCATGTACATTCTCAGTAAATGTGCCCTTTTATCAAATGTTAGAAGAGACAAAGAATGTGGAAGACTTATGTGATCTCCTTTTCCCTCTGAAGTCAGGTCTTCCCTTTTAATTGTTTACACTTATGATTATTTATTTCATAAATATTTGTGATTTTCAAAAGTATTGCCTTCAGATGATAATGTTCAAGAAAATTACATAGGCTACTACCACTCCCCCCAATAACATATTAATTTGGTGATTATTATGTATTGCAAACATTTCCCTTTCAACAATTCCCTAGAGAATTCAATACAAACTATTATTTGTACAGCAGGCATCCATTCTTCACTTGCCTCTCTAAGCAACAACCACCATAATCCTTCATGCAGTCATTTTTATGATTCTCTGATGCCCAGACCAGAGCAAATGTACTCGGGACATATGTGAGTATGGATGGTTTCAAAGAAGTCTTGCCCATGTAGGAGCTCAGTCTGCTATGGCTAGCGAGTGACTATTACAGTTTTTGACTATAGAAAAACTGTGAACTTCTCTCTCAACTTGTTTACTTAGATAGGAAGGTCATTTTCAATCCTTCATTCCTCTCACGACAGGTTTTTAAATCTCTCCTCTCTCTCTCTCTCCCTCTCTCTCTCTGTTATTTTTACAAGATAGGGGTTCTCTGTGTAACAGTCCTAGCTGTCCTGGAACTAGCTCTTGTAGACCAGGCTGGTGTCAAACTCACAGAGATCTGCCTGCCTCTGCCTCCTGAGTGCTAGGATTAAAGAGGTGTGCCACCACTGCCTAGCTCCCAAGACTGTTTGTGACTCATATAAAAAGGTGCATTCCTAATTTCAGGAGAATTGAAATGTTGGCAATCCTGAAGACCAACCACACAAGGGGAGTCTAAAAAAAAAGGTCTTGGCAATTGTATCCCCAACACCATTTTTTTTGTCCTTAAATAATAGTCTCATCTAGCAGCATTGTTCTGTACTATTTTACTTCTATCTAACTTGCAACAAAATCAAGCAGCCCACACATCTATATAAACACACATTTTAGTTCTTTATTTGGGTCTTCATTTATTTATAATTGAAGACCATATTGCATAAAATTCAAATTAAATTATCTTCCTGTTAATGTCTTATGTTGTAGACAACTCTGTCTTGAATATTAACGGAGGGGTGTGTGTTTCTTTCCCTCAACACGAGCTTTTCTATGGGATAAGATATGATCCGTCTGGACACACTAAAATAGGAAAAGAACAATATTGGGAGAGATATTTGACAACTTTCGTAATAATTTTAGATGCCAAATTTTGTCTTATTCACTTTAAAATACTCATCCATTGATTGCTAAGTTACACATATCAGAGAGCAGAGACAAGATGGAGCTACAAGAAATATGCATAGGACACAACACTAATTCTAGGTTTGAACAAGTTTATTACCCCTGCCCTTTTTACACTTTTGACTGGATGTAAAGGCACTATTAATAAAAATTAAAGTTCTTTTGTTATGATGAGAGGTATAGAATAAAGAAAATTTAAGAGTGGAGAATTCAATACATCTTCAATTATGGTAATTATTACTTGGCGCATATCTCCTGCTTTATGAATAAATGCAAAAATTCCCACTAGTGGAAATCTTGCACAAAAGCTCATAGACTTTTATAATTTTGTATTGTTTTGCCAACATTAACTTTTCAGGCCTGATTTAGATAAATAATGGATTTGGACTATAAACTAAGTATAAATGTACATATTTTCTTAAAATTATAAAAATTTATTTGCTGTTCTGTAGAATGCTACTATTTCTTTTTATTATTTCAAATTAGTATATATTAGTTACAGGTAACTGGATGCATTATGACATTTAGACATGTATGTTATATTTTAACTGTATTTACTCTTAATATCTTCCTTCTCCATTCTCATTAACCACCTTCTCTTCTCAATCAATCCCCTCTCCCCACTTTCATGTCTGTTTACTTTTGTTTGATTTTGATGATCAGGGAGTTTTATTGGACTGTTTTCAGAAATGTGCCCACCTTACCATGAAGAAACTATCTCAAAAAAAGAAAAAAGAAAATATCTCACCATCATCAATCAAAGGTTATGTACATGAATCCTCAGAGAAAGGTGAATCTCCATGAGTGCTTCTAACTATCTACGACAGTGTGAACAGGCCCAATCTTAAGGAGTTCATGTGCAGGTAATCTCAGATGCTGAGAGTTCAATAGTGAAGCAGCTATTTCATATTTAGAAATCAGCATTCCATGTCACTTTCTCTGCTTCCTTCTCTCATTCTCTCCACCAGTTCACATATATTACTTAATAAACAAATGATTTCTTTTGTTCCTGGAAAAGGGATGGTATACCATCTGTGTATGGGTCATGCAAATGGCACATGAATTTAAAAATCAGTAATAGCAAACCCAAAATGGAATTGTTGACCATTTTGATATATACACAATTTTCCATAGTTATTAAAATTCTCCCATGTAGCGTCATAAGTTATGATGTAGAATTTAAATAATTTACTTACTTTATTTTAAAGAAAGCGTTATATATATTGACTCTGAAAGTTGAAAAGAGATGTGATAATTCTCAGATTATTCACATGACTGACATTTTTAGGCAACCCTCTATTAATTCTCTCATTTTTGTCTAGCCATCAATATTTTCTTTGGAGTCATATAGCTTGAGAGATGAAGGCAATTTCTCATAGTTATTTTTGTCTTGGGCTCCCTATTTCTGTAGCTATATTCCCAGTGCAAGAATATGTTTTATTATTTTCCCAGTTGTTAACATCTAAAGTCAACATTGAAGTTGTAATCACCTTTGTAACTCATTTTTGTAACTCATTAATCAATTTTAGCCTTAATTTAAAATTAGGGTTTGTTATATAATTGACGATGAAAGAAAATTTAACATTATTTCCCTCTTAAGTGGTATAAAACAATATCTTATAGTCATTACCTTTTTAAAGCATATAAGATTTGAAGAAATATTTTTGAATGTGTAAAAAAGATCCAAACTCTAAGCATCAACAATTATATTTTATTTCTTTTCATTGTTATTACTTTTTCATTTTTTTCTTAGTAAATCTTAATCATAATTTCATACCAATACACATTGTAAACTATATATTTTATTTTTCTCCTATGTCTATCAGCATACCTCTTTTCTAAAAATCTATTTCTCCTATTATATTGGTTTTGCTTAACATGCGTAGATTCTGAATAAGGCCTGGGCTTGTTATTAACCATGGCAACCTCGGAGTTGGGGGTACCAATAGATGTACAACTGGATAGCATACCTTCTTTCTCATAATCTATTGGTTGCCTAAATATTAGCAATAAGTGGTAGCAAGTTTTGAACCCCTTCTCCTCCATAGGTGTGTTGATTTGAATAAGATTTGCTTCTCATTAGGCTCATATCTTTGAATGTCACCAGGGTGGGACATTATGTGAGAAGGATTAGGAGATATGGCTTTGATAAAGTAGATGTGGTCTTTCTGGAGGAGGTGTGTCAGTAGGGTTGCTTTGAAATTTCAAAAGCCCATGTCAGGTATAATTTGTATCTGTTTGTCTGTATGTCTGTCTTTCTTGCTATGGATCAGGATGAAGCTCTCAACCACTTCTCTAGTACCATGCTTCTCTGATGATGATAATGGACTAAGTCTCTGAAACTGTAAGCAAATCCCCAGTTAAATGTTTTCTCTTATAAAAGCTGACTTAGTCCTGGTGCCTCTTCATACCAATTGAAAAATGACTAAGATAATAGATAATTGTTACGTTGACTTGACTTCTGTGGTCCTGGTGCCATTTTGTACAGTTGCTAAGATTTCATGGTTGTTATGTTTATGTCCTGCTTAGAAGATGGTTATTTTGTGGACATACCTCATCGTTCTGAAATGAAAAATGAAATTTATGCCCTGGCAATGCTGAAGCATGCATGAGCAGCCCATATATGACAGTTCTGTTAAACTTGTCCATTTTGGGTTTTATGGTCTAAGTTGATGAAGATGACTGATCAGGTGGCACCAGATCTCATTAGAGATGGCTGTGAGCCAACGTGTGGTTGCTGGGAATTGAACTCAGGACTTTTGGAAGGGCAGGCAGTGCTCTTAATCACTGAGCCATCTCTCCAGCCCCACCTACCTCCTTCTGCTCTTTCCTTATTTCTAACTTTCTTCTGTAGTGTTCTGTGGACTCTAAGTGGTGGCAATGGTGGTGGTGTGTGTTCATAATTGCATGTGTGTGTGTGTGTGTGTGTGTGTGTGTGTGCTTTGTTTGGAGGTACACATCTTTTCTACAATTTGTTTCTCAATGGTCCT
The DNA here is from genome assembly GCA_001685075.1 of Bramus lutescens. NCBI lineage: Eukaryota > Metazoa > Chordata > Mammalia > Rodentia > Cricetidae > Bramus > Bramus lutescens. The sequence continues at coordinate 15,648 of LOEQ01007507.1, read as the reverse complement.
CTTTTACCAGCTTCTTATACAGCCAATGGCCTTTCCAGTGATCTCTGTTCACTGCTATATGAGACTTCTTTGTTTAAGGCTGACAGGTGACTTTGATATAGAGAAATAGAGTATAGTTTGATGCTGTGGAAAATTAAATAAGTAGCCATCCTTAGGTATTCTATCACCACACCTGCCCCCACACAGTTTAAGACTTATTCAGCCATAGGTTTTCAGATAGATTTGTAGTATTAGGAATGGATTTCCTCATGTAGAGAAAGTCTCAAATCAAACTAGGGAGTAGTTGCTACTCCATTACAGTCATCTACAGATAGACGTGTCTTATCTTGTAGATTGGTAATATGGTTGGAAGATATTACAACTGGGTTAGTCCTAGACCATCAATATGTTTAACCACAGCATGTAATATATCACCATTTGGTACCATGAATGCCAGCATGGAGTACTGAATCTTCTAGCTTATTTTCATTTGATTTTGCTACATTCTGTATCCGAGGTGAATGATACCTGCAGCAATAATGTCTTATCAACCAGTTCAGGTGGGTCAACAAGAGAAATGGCAACAGCTCATATTCTGATCAGGCCCCAGGGGTCTTCTTAGTCAATACTGTTTACAGAAGTGTCCCCTACTTGGCACTTGGACTTTTGTTTAGTGGCTCATAGCTTTCAGGAACAGTATTTTCTAGTTTTGTGTGGCATTCTCCTTAAAACTCATTTTTTGATTTGTTTAAGAAAGATACCAGAAGCAAATTTCTGAGTGAGTTTTCCACATCACCTTCGTTTTGTTTAACCTTCCTTCATTTTTCTTGTCTTCTTGTTGTTACCCCCACCCTAATCTAATTAATATAGCACCTTTCCACTTTCATTGAATCCTTTGGTGGCATCTTTTATGCCTCAAGGAAAGCCTAACTATACTGTTCCCTTTTCAGTGTTATTGGGAATTTTAGGTTAAATCTATGGTAAACCCTGAAGTAAAGTTTCAAGCTAGTATCCACATCTGATCAAAAACACACAACACTGTCCTTTAGGGTTCAGCTTCTATTTCTCTATACAATTAAATCTTTCTATATATAGCTAATCACTAACAAATTACTACTTTTTACAGAAATTTGTTGATTTCTTTGTGACAAACACCCTGCATTTGCTAAATCTTTTAGGCAAAGAACTGTGTACTTGCAATTGTCCATTTCTTTAAAAAAAATAAGTGGAACGTTATGCACAATGATTTTTAAATTTTATTTCATTATATAATCTCCTGACAAACTTAAAATAATTTTAATTTCAAGACATACATTTAAGCTAAATGTTACAAAATCCTGTGGTTAATCTTTATTTTAACTTGATTAAATTCAGAAATATCTCTGAGTTTAGTAAAAACATATCTGGGAGCTTATGGGAGAGTATTTTAGAGATAAATGGCATGTTTTATGGCAACTGAGGTGCATGGTCTTCTCAGAATGTGGAATGTATTGTCCAGTGGCAAAGGGGCTGAGGTAGAACAATAGCCAAAGAACACTGCCTACTTAGGCATGCAACATCTAGTTCTCTCTGCTTCCATTTCACCATGATTCTCTACCTCGGTATGAGACTAAAAGCAGTGAGTTCAATCAGCCAAAGAGGGGAGCCTCTAAAGTGGTAAGCCAAAAAAAATCATTCCTTTTTTAAAAATATTTTATATCAGGTATTTTACAAACTTAAACACAACAGTGGATTTGCATTTTAATCAAATGGTACTCATTAATATGTAAATTAAAACTGTTTTCATGTATCACTTAAAAGTACATTTAATTTAGGCCAAGTAAGGTGGTAGTGCACGCCTTTAATCCCAGCACTTGGGAGGCAGAGGCTGGCTTAGTCTACAAGAGTTAGTTCCGGAACAGGCTCCAAAGCTACAGAGAAACTCTGTCTCTGAAAACTCCTCCAAAATGTACATTTAATTTAACATTTAAAAAATGTTCACTTTCTCTAAAAAGACACACTATGCTCTTCATAGGAATTTCTAGAATTGGTAATATGGAGGGCAGAGACATTTTCTCTGAAAGACAGTATTTGGACGTGAGACCTAGGTAAGAAAGACATTACTTTCTTTACCGCTCTAATGGTGTGGTCTCTAGAGGAACACTAGCAAGGTTCAAGAGGGACATAGTCACAGGATTAGGCAGAAGGTTATGTGGTGCTAATCATGCTTGGAACTTGTTTTTAGATAATAGGGTGCCCAAAATGCAAGGGCAAGCCTGGAAGAGAACAGTGAGTTTACAGTCAGGGGTCAGGTCACTTGATGAAGGCATCAGGAATGGCAAATCTCAAAAATTTTTGATCAGTAATTGTCAGTAATGAATGACCAGATGTGACTTAGATGTGCATACATAGCATAAGACACTGGGGTTATACTATGTCCTCAAGTCTTACCATAATATTAATAACATCAATAAAAGTAAGAAAGGTAAGAGGTTATTAAGCAGTTAAGGAATTGTCCTCATGAATGTATTAGTGCTATTATTTGGAAGTAGGTAGTAATCCCAGGAATGTAAGTTATCTATCTATCTATCTATCTATCTATCTATCTATCTATCATCTATCTATCTACTAATATATCATCTGCCTGTAGTCTCTTATCTATCTGTCTATAATCTACTATCTCTCATTTTCTAGCTATCTACACACTCACACCCCTCCTTTTTCTGTCTTACGTTCTTATGCATACTCTACTAGCAGGAAGGGAAGAAGGCCCTTACCATATAACTTTAAGTCAAGTAAACTCTTTATAGAATTTATCCAGTTTGCAGCAATCTGCTATGGCAGTAGAAAACATATTCTGTGTACACGCAAGCACACACACACACACACACACATAGTATTGTGGCAAATGATATTTCTCTTGTTATCAGGTACCAGAAGATATTTAGTTTGAAATATTTTACCTCACAAGTGCTATTCCATTCCGATGTTAAGCAGTACTTATCTTGACTCTATAGTACAGTTAGTAATTTTTTGCAATTTGCAGTATTTAGCAAAGTTTTGATCTCACCTTCTTCACCATTTATATTCAGTGACAAAGAATGCTCTGAAATGTTTTTAAAATCAAACTAGAGACTGGTTCTAGGACAGCCAGGACTGTTACAGAGAAACCCTGTCTCAACACCTCCCCTAAAAAAAAAATCAACCTATGTTTAATTTAATTCTCCATCCTGCCACATTGACACTGAACACCAAGCACACAGTCATTGGTGGAATTACATAGCAATTTATTTGCTTTTAAAAATTACTTATTTATATTTTTAACTTTTCAGGTTATAACTTATTTAATAGCTCGGTTTATATACTTTAACTAATGGCAGGTTGTAAAGTAATGTGTTATTTTTTAATCAGTTTCTTTTTAATTTGTGGTTAGTATAATACCATCAAAGTAAGAATCAATTGTGTGCTTCTCAATTAATATTCCTCATGACATTAATACTCTTTATATAACAATGAGCAAATGAGTAAGTGAATTAATTAACATAGTGTTGGCAGTGAGATATCCTATTGAGGATTTTCTTATTATGTGGAATTTTCATTTAAACAAGACAAGCATATGGGGGTGGGTTAGTCATTTTATGTCGACCATCAGATTGCATGCAGTGATTATAAAACATTGAAAATAAAAGGTAAATGTCAGCATTTAGTAAGATATTTTCCCTCTTACTTCATGAACACATGATAATGGTGAGAATAGTGGATGCCCAAGTGGTTCTCTGGGGACCCCTCCTGATGAATGTTAGATATACAATGCTATCTATTTAAGTATTATATTATATATAAGCTGTCCTGAAAACACAGTCTGCAACTTCTTTCTTCTGCCCACAGAGAAATCATCTTTGAGCTTTCCTATTCTGAACACTTGACTTTGGTATTTAATAAGGTATAGCAGCTTTTCAAGTTATAATTCATTCTCTTTATAGAAATTGAAATTCATTAACAGTGTGAACCTGTGAGATACAAACTTCTAGTATATGCTCCATGATAAAAGATAAGAAACTGTAATTTACAAATACTAAGGAAATAACCACAGTATCAAATCCACAGAGCACAGGATCCTGGGGCAAATTCCAAGACTTACTCTTAAAAATAGTGTGATGATGATAGTGATGTTAGTTATAACAAAGAAGCATCTTTTCCTTCTGCTCCATAGAGACAGGCAAAGGTAAAATGAGCTTCCACTTAATGTAGACATACAAAGTATTTATTGAACACCAGTTGTCTGTATCATAAAATATAGTACTAGCTAGTTTCGTGTGTCAACTTGACACAAGATAGAGTCATCAGAGAGGAAGGAGCGTCAGTTGAGGAAATACTTCAAAGAGATCCAGGTGTAAGGCATTTTTCGTTTAGTGATCAATGCAGGTGGGCCCAGACCATGGTGGGTGGTTCCATCCCTGGGCTGGTGGTCCTGGGTTCTTTAAGAAAGCAGAATAAGCAAGCAACAACAAGAAAGTCACAAAGTAGCATCCTCCAGGATCCTGCCCTGTGTGAGTTCCTTCCTGATTTGCTACAGTAATGAACAGCAATGCAGAAGTGTAAGCCAATAAACCCTTTCTTCCCCAGCTTGCTGGTTATGGTGTTTCATCACAACAGTAGAAACCCTAACTAAGACAAATATCATTATAATTTATATCAAGTAACAAAAATGCATTGATAGAACTCTTATTTATCTCCATGTCTCTTAAAACTAGTATGACACTAGGTACATGATAGATAATTTATAATTCTTTATTTTTAACTATTGATTTTCGATTATGTTATTTTAATGCACATATTCATTTCTTCCATTCATTGTTTCATTCATAAATTATTTTTAAGATTGTATTGGGCCGCTGTTAGGCAATGAGCTAGTTTATTATTGGCAAGGAAAAATCACTTTATAAGGCCAAGGGCAAAGAAAGGTACTTAATTCTTGTAGGTATTTTGTAACTTATTAAATACATTGTGCACCAACTAGACAGAAAAAAATAAATTCCTAGAGAAATCTTTAACAAACTGATATTAACCTCATCTTACTGCATTTCTCAGGGTCACGTGACTTTGTCATGTTTGTTAGAGTTTTTAAAGCACCTGGAAATAGAAGGGCAAGTGCTCCCCTGAAAAGTGTTTACTTAGAAAATTTGAAGATCATCTTGTGCTTACAAATTGTTAGCAATTCTTTCCTTGACCAAACACCAACTTTGCTGAAATTCAGTGTGACGACATGAGCAGGTGAGTGAATTCTGGGAATTAGGATGCTTGCAAATGTCATCTACTGGTTGTGGTTATCCAGGTCTATTGTATCTTTAATAGCTGCTTCTTTATTTAGATCCATGAACTTTTGAGCTCTGGGGCTCAACTACAACCATTTTTAGGATTACACGATTAGTGAAAGTTTATAAAGTCCTTTTAGAATCCTATTGTGGTTGTATTTTAATAACAAATTCCTCCTCTTCTTTGATATTAGCTGTCTTAGAGAAGCTGGGATTTCATTTTACTTACATCTAAAAGCTCTCATAGTGCTTAGGAAGTCTTAGTGTTCAATGTCTTAATGTTTATCATCTTCTAAATTGAACTATAATTTCAAATTTAGAAACACATTGATGTTAGGCACCTCAAGAAAATGATCACATAAAATAATTGAGGAATGTGCTCACGTTGTTATGAGTCCATGTAGTATATAATGCTTTCTCCTTCAAGTTCTTCTTTTGGCTAAGTAGCATGAGTCTTGGTTTGTATTTATTTTCTTCATTTAGGAATTGGTCAGAAATACATCTCTGCATATTCTGTACAATTTTATCATGAACGGTACAATGAAAAGTAGTGTGTGGTTATTAAATATAAGCCCCTTTAAGGTCACCCTCTAAGCTCTGAAACATCCCTAAAGTGTTTTGTTTGAGTCTCCTATGTTCTTGACAACTTTTATTTTCTAACATCCATTCTTTCTTTTACTTTGAAAATAAGAATTTTTCAAGGCTAAATTAAGATTAGACAAACTCCTCTCCACATCTACAATAGAAGCAGGCTTGGTTCTAAGAACGTTAAGGTTTTGAGGCATTTAAACTTCACTAAAGTCGCTCAGAGTTTATTCTGTAGAGGAAAATCCCCTGGAGGACTTGATGGCTCCAGATGTCCTGCCCTTCTGTACTTTAAGGGTCCCGATTTAAATGGTTCTGCAGGCAGCCCAGGCACAGGCAATATTGGAAGCTCCAGAGTGGATTCAAATATGCAGACAGGGTCAGACTGGTCTCTGTTTACTCTGATTAAAACAATTCCGTTTTGATAAAGAGTTTGAGGAGAAGTAAAGATCTGCAAAGTTACTAATGTAAAGATTTAAGAGATAAACAAACATTACATTTATTTTATTAAAAGAATTCTCTTGGAAGCAGATGTGAGCTACACCCTTTATTATCCTGAATGTCATAGTGATCTCATAATACCCAACACCAGGACTTTTACAAGAAACATATACAAAACCTCATTTTTTTAAAGAGTATATGTAGTCTATAAGTAGTTCCCAGATGTGTCCAATTTCTTTTTAGAATGAAATAGAAAAACTTTAGTGTGAACCAATCCAATGTTTACTCATAGAAATGTGCAATTTGATTAATACCTAAAATACATTTACTTAGATGTATTACTTGTGTAACCTATAAAATTCACAGATGATGATGATAGTGATGAACAATAATGACCCAGAAGGTTGAGATTGCTTACACAGGATGTGAGCTCTTGCTACAACAATGGATGACGAGTTTATGGTCAAACTTCGAGGAGTTATAGTTTTCTACTCCTGAACTTCAAATCACTTCTCACTCTGGAGGTAGAATCAGGAACTGGGAACATTACGTATGCTTCCGTCAGTTCCTAGTTTCAAACCTCAACCCTAGTTATTATCACTCACAAACACAGCTTGCAAAAACCAATAATTAAGCAAATAAAGCATACCCACTACTGAAATGAAAAATGAAATGTTCTAGGATTCCATTTAGGCACTCACACTGTGTTTGTTGAATTTCTTAGAAATTTCTTTTGTATGACTGTCAATTTCAAGGAGTTCTGTTTTGGGTGTGTTTTAGAATGTTCTTTTCATTGTGAACTCTCTCTTTGGGGCAATTTTTCTTATGTATGGAATTAATATACTCCTCAAACAATACAAAATACAGTTCCTTGTATCGCACCACCTAAGTCATCTTGAACTTGTCATATTTTCATCAATCATAAGCTATATGACATTGTACTGTAGATTAGCTAATAATGATTTGTTAAAACAATAACATCAACAGCATTTGAGAAGGCTGTTATTAATTACAATGTAGTTTAAAACAAAAGGCCCTGGAGTACTTAAAAAGTGTTTCTGTTTAATCTATAGCCATGGTTGTTATAAAAATCTTTGCTAATATAAGTTTACTTTCTTCTTTATAGTCTGTTTAAAAAATTACTTCAATTCACTCCAACTTGACCATCATATTTCAGTTTTATGTTGGATATGAGCTGCTCTTGCTTCTGGCTGTTCTTGCTGTGTGTCAGTCTGTGTGCCTTCTGATGCTGTTACCTGATCATCCTGAGCCGTGCAGAGCTGCGCAGTCCTGCTTGAGTCATATATTAGTAAATCATAAAATATATCTGCTCAGATAAATTTTCTCTGTTTTAATTAGGTGGTTTTCTTATAAAAGATTGATTTTTATTTTATGTGTATGAATGTCTTGACTGCATGTTGCTCACACAGAAGAGGACATTGGATCGCATGGAGAAAGAGTTAGAGATGATGGAAGCGACCTTATGGGATCCAAACCTGGGTCCATCGCATGAGTTGTATGCGCTCCTTACCATTGACCCATATCTCAAACCTCGTTTTCTTTTTAAATTGTTGAGTAGAGTAAATTTCTTGTATCTTGTGAACAAAAGTCCATTTTTAGATGCACCTAAATATTCTAAAGTGAGGCTTACCTGTTCAGCTATTTTGTTTATATGTTTATTTGTTTTTCAGTAGGGTTTCTCAGTTTTTTACCTAGCTATTCTGGAACTAGCTCTGTAGACTAGGCTGGCCTTGAACTCATAGAGATCCACCTGACTCTGCCTCCAGAGTTCTGGGATTAAAGGCGTGTGTCACTACTGCCCAGCGCTGTTCAGTTCAGTTTTCTTAAAAGAGTAGATTTTGATGAAAAAGGTGTTTTCAGACACTTTGTGGAGTTCGGTCTTACATCTATACTTAAAGTTTCCCTAAACTGATGTGTGGATTTGCTTTGAGAAGAGCAATGAAGAGACATGCCCCCATGTGGTTATCCTATTTGTTAGTTGTATTTTTAAGAATTGAATTGCAGCACTGGTGTTTTTTATCGTATTCCTTCGCGCATTTTTGAAAACAATTTGCTGTGATATGTAAGGGTCCATTTCAGGAATCTTTACTGCCACTGAACCACTCCATTTTCATTTTGCAGATATTATGCTATCTCAGTGTGGTACCTATAGAGTACATTTAAAAATGTTTGTCAATTTTTGCTCTTGTGATAAATTATCATTACCAAAAGCAGTGAACAGAGTACCTTACATTGGTTTATAGGGGTTGGATACTGATAACGGTGGGGAAGAAATGGTAGCCCATGCAGAAAACTTGCCTGTTGTATTTCCACTATACACAAGAAGCAACAATAATGGGGCATAAGCCTTCAAAGTCTATTCACAATTATATACTTCCTCCAAGGAGGTTCTTCTGAAGAATCCATACCCTCCACACACAGTGCCACCAACTGGTGACCAAGTGTTCAAAAGCCTGAGCTTCTGAGGGACAGTTCTCATTCAAACCATTACTAAGAAAAATAATTCAACATTTTTATGATTGTTTCCTTTATTTTGAGCCTTTTCCATTCTCATTTGATTTAGGCTTCAGATCTCCTTTTGTTTTAAAGTCATGCTGTGTTTTATTTGATAGACCTTGAACATATATAAATTTAAAAAAAACAAAACAATAAAAACTTATAACATGAAATGAAAATTATGCACAACCTTATGCACTCTATTCTTGTTAATACTTAATGGCGATATTTCTTCACATATGGCAATACATTTATTCCTAAATAGTTTGTTTTTTATGCTACTTTGAAAAGATATATATGCTGGATTTGCTCGCACATACTTTAAATATTATAAAATACATATGTTTTCAATGTACTTTACTGAGTCCTAAAAAAGTCTATTTCATGTAATTACAGCTCTATAAATAATATAAAATATTTCCATTTTCTGGATGTTTGCTCATGTACTCTCTCAGACAGCACTCAAATTTTTAATTCCTAACAAGCAATGATGTGATTTCTGACTTGTGATTAGGTATGTCTTATATAGTTTGATGTAAGGACTGTCTCTGTCCTGCCATTCAGCTCCCAAATAATGACACAAAGACTTCTTATTCATTAATGAATGCTTTGCCTATATCTTAGATTTGTTCCTAACTAGATCTTATAATTTAAACTAAGTCATAATCTTATTAATATATGTTCAATCACATGGCATTTACCTCTGTTCCTTTCTGTGTGTCTGACTCATTCTGTGTCTGGCTGGCTTCTCTGCCTTACTTCTTCCTGAAGTCTTCTCTGTTCCTGGAAGTCTGGCCTAATCTTTTCCTAACTATTGGCCATTCAACTTTTTATTATACCTATCACAGCAATATATTGCCATAAAGTGCACAAATATCTCACAATAGTTTGATATAAACTTAGAACTTAAGCAATGTTTTATGTTTCTCTTGATTTTCTCAGCCTATGTTTTTTTTTAATTTTGTCCAACATGGTATGCAATGCCAGCTGGCTTCCTTATAGTTCCAAGAAGTAAACTATTTCTCAGTCTTACTGTGTCATTATCTATTAATTACTGCTGCTCATCTGAATCTGTTCTGGATTCTGCCTGCTGTGGATGATTGCCTGTAATGTTTATGTACAAGGTTGCATTTTATCAGTTACTTTCCCCAGTTTTTGGTTTTTGGTTCCTTATTTCCATGTTAGTTCAACAGTCTGGATATAAACCTTTTGTTATATATACATTATAAACATTCTATCAGTAATATAGTATGAAAAGTACATAAAATCAATTCAGTCTGTTCTTAGGTACTTTTAATTACTAAACATATATTACTGAGACATAGCTGTCTAACAATTATGTTGGATTCTAATTGTAACTCAGTTGGAATAATAAATAATAAGCCAAACTCTTACTTATCAGGTTGTCATAAGGTTAAGATTGCTTTTTGAGAACTTTGGAAAAGCAAGCACTTCAACTTTGTAACTGTGGTTTTGCTACTGTAATGACCCATTATGCAAGTATCATTTGTTTCTGATGGTCTTAGTTGACCCTTTTGAAAGAGTCACTAACTTCAAAGGGGTTGGGACCCACAAGTTGAGAAACACTCATAGTCATGCTTGGAAACTGTGAAACTGAAAAATGGAAGTAGAACCTAGATAGACGTGGTCATAAACCAGGGAATAAAGCCAGCCACCAGAACTAGAAAAAAAATCATAACCTGAAACATAAACACAAACAAAGCAGACAATTTCACTCTTTTTGGGGCCTCCAGAAGGAGCATGATGTTGCTAACACTATCATTTCTGCAAAGGGATACTTGGTCCCTCATATTACCCTTAAAACTGTGAGAAAATCAATTTTTGTGGTTTAAGGAGGTGGATTTGTGGCGTTTTGCCTTGTTTTGTTTTCTGTAACCATGTGAACCCACTCAGGAGCAGTGAACTTCTTGGAAATTTGTCAGTGTATCAGCTTGACTTCAGACACCTGGGGTGATTTAAAGATTTTTTTGGTGAACTACTAGTCTTAATTCTATGGAGTGTTACTTTTCTTTCTTTCTTTTTTTAATTTTAAGTCCTGAGTGTTAGTCTATACTCATTTATAGTATTGTTGTTTAGATAACCATTTTCTCATCTTGTTTAATATAATAGCGAAAGTTTGGAATATTCTTTTAATATAAAATCATAATACTGGCATTAGATTTTAATACTCCAGTTTTTATATTCAGTCAATTTTTTTGAGTAAATACTGGATTTTTATTTTGTAAGATTTTATCCATTAGGTCAAATAATTATTTATAAGCACAGTGAAATATATTTAGTACTTTCCAAGATCAAGTTTAATTTTGGAAGATGGTTGAATCCAATATGAGTAGGTTATAGTATCAGGGGGTTCGTATCAAATCTTTTTTCCTGCCAACTTAGAAGTTGACTGATTCCTTTCTTTGTTATCCTCCTTAACATCAGAGAGGTTAAGATTCCACCCGTTGACATCTTATGTTTGAGAAAGTGACTTTATAGTCAAAATAGCAATGTAATGAAAACAGTTCTATCTCAGAAACCACTTGACCTTATGATGTGACTCCTCTGGCTCAGCAATCATTTGCTTCTCTCATGGAGAGACCACGAGAGAACACAACCTGGGCATGGTCAGGCTTCCTAGTTATGAGCAGTTTCTCACAGAAATAATTACCTGACTACAAATTTGTATTTTTGCATATCAGATAACAATAATCAATCAGAGAATTAACAATTAGCAGTTCCATAAACTGTTTTATTTTTACCTGTTAAAAAATGAATTATTGATATGCTTCAATTATATTAGACAAAATGATATTTTTATACGCTTAACACATGGCTCAAGTTAAAAAGTTAAGTCTTTCAAGATTTACAGTCAATATTTTCATTGTATGAGAAATTCATGCAGTCAATTGTATTCATAGATGATGTTCTGGTGGTCCAAAAGACACAGAACTCCTAAATAACTTGCTGCATTTTTAACAGTAGTATGAGTTATTCAATTATTGCTATAAAGTTCACTTTCCTACTCTATCTCAGAAACTTGTTTGATTAACAATAGACATTGAATTTAGCAATTTGGTACACTTTTACCTTCATCTTTTCATAAAAGTATATTTTAAATCAACCTGATAAGCTGTATGTTTTAACTCTTTTCAGAGAACTTGACTTAGTTGTTGGGACAAGAACATGAGCTTCTATTCCCCAACCTCTGAAAAGCATTAGACTCTAGATGACTTTCATGCTAATGTCATCTGTATATCAGTCCATCACTGTAATACGGATAACATCAAATAGCAACACGAGTATTTTACAGACATAGTTCCTTTTTAGTAAAACTAGTGTCGAAAATTGTTTCCTCAGAATAAAGAAAGTTCAGCCAAAGCCCTGAATAGAAGTGACCAACATTTTGAAGTGAAGAATGTTTACTATTTTATTGATCAGATCTAAGTTATTAAAATACCTTTATGCTTATTAACTCTAAAAGCTTACTTTTAATTATGTGAAGTATAAATCAGATTCAAAAAGACCTTTCACTAGCTAGTTTCTTTAATGACCAAATATAATGAAAACTACTCAATCGAGCATGTCTTTTGAATGACTTTGTATTTTGCTTTACTGAAAGCTTTTAATAGCTATACATTTGGGATGTGATTCCAGTTTCTGTTCCTGAACACCTGGTTGGTAAAAAAAACAAATAAAATAAAAATTTGTTTTTAGGAAAGCTACTTTCTATCCAGCTCTTATTTTACCTGTAACATATTTTTAAATAAAAAGTGGGATTCTAAAATATTCACTAATTAAAATTATTAAATTAAATGTAGAAGGCATGAAGGATGATAGCAAATATCAGAACAGATGGAAAAGTAAAAGTATAACACACCTTTAATCCAGTACCCAGCAAGAAGAGTTAGGCTTGTGTGAGTTTGATCACAGCTTGGTCTACAGAGACAGCTTTAAGACAGCCAGGGCTACAGATAGAAACCTTGTATTGAAAACCAGAAACAGGAGAGATGGAGAGGGGAGATGGAAAGGAAGAAAGGAAAGAAGGAATGAAGAAAGAAAGAGAAAAGAAACAGGCAATGGGTTAGATAAAGACCAAATCAAACTGGGAAATTGCACACGGGCCCTGAGACTGACTCCTACACACCTTCATAAGTGTATTCATCAATTCTAGGAATCTGCAAATTTTTCCTTTAGTTAATGCTAAGAGATGATGGTCATCAGTTATAAAATTTATAAGAACCAAAGAAATTAAGCAGAATTCCTTGAACTAGAGCCAGTAGTCTTGATACTATGATTGTAAACCATTTCTCCACCAAAACTATCATAAAGAATATACTATGATACACAGTTCAGCTTCCAAGACTTTTACCGATATTGAGCTTTGCTTTTCAGAGAGGTCTCATTATATACCCTATGATAGCTGGTAAACTTTAATTTATGCCAGGCTGTCCTGGATCTCACTATCTTCCCATTTCTGCCTCCAGAGTGCTGGAATTTTAGATCTGTAATCTCATATCTGGCTATACTTAAAACATATTTTAAAAAACTAAATCCAGCTTTAATATTCACTCTTACTCTCAATGTCATTCTATGTTGTCACATGAAAACATAACCAGCCACTGGTACAGTTCATGCAGCATATGACAGCCTATGTGTAGTACATGCTGCCAAATGTGTTTGGCTATGATGATGGCATTTATCAAATTGGGATTAATCAAACAATGCTGAAGTGAAAATCCTGGAGCTGTTTCTACAATCCAGTGATGTCAGTTAGACGACATCAAAAATGGATGTGGGATGAAATTCAGAAATAGAATTTCTTTGGATAAGCTTTAGCAGACAACTGACAGTATTAACTTCAAGTTATGAATTCTCTAAGGTTTCAATTCTGTTCCTATTTTTTTCTAGGTTGTATCAAAATCAAGTGTGTTTAATTCTCATTAACATCATTGCTACATATTGTGTTTGTTTGCATATCCTCAACTGTATGGAGGTGAAGAAATCCATATCTGAATTTGTGAGAAATTCATCCTTTCCCAAACACTGGTAATTCACACATTGGTAGGCATTCAGACTTTAATCATCTGTTACATTTGGAATTATAAAATATGGATATTGGATGAACACAACTAATGAAAATTCACAGAGTAACAAGGGCCCACTGCCCTGATTAGTGAGACGGACACAAATTTCATCAAATAACTATTTCTCATTTTAGCACGGTATTTCCCTTTTAATTGTTTTTATACTGTGTGTGAGTGTGTGTTCCTGTGTGCATATGTGCTGTGCACATGTGATGTGTCACCTTAGCATGTAGAGGTCAGAGGGCAATTTGAGGGAATCTGTGCTCTCATATAATGAGAGTTCTAGGAATGGGAACTCAGGTCCACTGTTCTGTTGTGTCTTATTTGTGACATTCATAGCCTCTTGTTAGAAAGGAGTCTTTTGTTTAATCAATTTTGAATTCTTCTTTAGGAAATTAATTATATACTAGCAAGTCATCCGTCTTTCCTTGTTTCAACAACTAATGTGCATGATCAGTCTCGGATAGGTATGTAGTCTTTTACAGGAGGTTAAACTTGCTGCACTATTAGTTCCCAATTCACACAGAAAAAGCTATTATCCTGTGATTTTTGACTCTCTTCACACTTTGCTGCACAGGAAAGCATAGTGAATGGTTCATTAATGGCATCAGTATAGCGTTTGTTCTGCTTACCATAACCTCACTGCATGTGCAATGCCTTGCCCAGCATCTGTGCATGACTTCAGTTTTAATGATTTTCTTCTGACCAGTCAAATGTTTAATGCTTGATTTTCCTTCCTCTTCCCTTTATTTCCATTCCTCTCCTTCCTCCTGCTCCAGCTCCTCTTCTCTCTGTCATCTTTTTCTTTTCCTTCTCTTCTGTTTGAAATTCATGACTGCAGCATTCCTTACCTTGTTGACCTGAAAACCATATGTTATGAATTTTGCATCTTGTCATGTCCTCTGATGATGTGGCTGGGGCTCCTAAGAATCTGGGCTGTCATAAATGGAAAGGAAATACTGCATATGGTTTGTTTACTTGTCTGGTTGCTAAAACATGATATCAGATAAAAAGAAATTAAGAAAAATTTATTCTGTCTTGCAGTTGGAAGGTATAGTTCATTATACTGGGAAGTCATGTCAGGATCATGATATATACCCTAATTACATTGTGTCTAAAATCAGTAAGAACAGAGAAAAGAAGCTGGTACCCTTTCTTCCTTTCCTTCAGTCTGAATCCTCAGAAGAGGGTGATGCTTCTCTTAGTTAAGGTTGGTCTCCTCACTTTAGTTAACTATCTACTAAATTATTCACAGACACACTCAGAGAATTATTTCCATGGTGATTCAAAGTCCATCAAATTGACAATCAAGATTAACTATACCAATTACTTAGAATGAGACATGAATAAGATGGGGTAACTTAATTTTACCCAGTAGCATACAGCTCAATACTTGGAACAGAATTTACAATAAAGGAGTACTTTCAGGAACTAGTCTATCCAAAGCACAGTGAATGGCATCAAATTATTTGTCATGCCTTTTATTTCCTTTGGACCTAGTTCATTTCTTGATGGGTTGTGACTAGGGTGGCTAAATTGGGTTAACACAGTCTTTGAGAATTAAGTTCATATATGATATGAATATATATGATGGAGAAGTTCAGCCAATCACATATGGCTAGGGCGTGGCCTCCTGGAGCCAGGGAAGATAAACTTGGAGATCCAGGTGTGCCCGCTCTCTTCTTCTCCCTTGCGCATGCTGGACCCTGGTCATGTGAGTTCACCATTTTCCAATTATTAAACTA
>LOEQ01007506.1:41589-61616 GCA_001685075.1 Bramus lutescens | reverse complement strand
ATATATATATATTTCCAGAAAGTTCCCAGGTGATTCTGCTGCTCTGCTGATCTCATGGTAGCTGCAAGTTTAAAGCAAGGATGGTAACAGAAGAAAGACTGAAGGAACTCCGGTGTTTCATATGCTTATATACAGTATTCTTGCTTTGTGTAGTTAGACCTTATCATTATTTCTCCAAATCTCTGTGAAGTCACTATAATCCGCATCTCATTGCACATAATGGCCTCAGTACATTCCAATTTCAGTTTTCACTAATGCTATAGTAATATTGTAGGGTTCACCTAATCTCTTCATCTGCATAGAAATCTGCTTAGGCAGAGTTGACCTGCGTTAGTATTGTGGTTTGAGTAAGAATGGCCCCCTTATGCTCATATATTTGAATGCTTAGTCACCAGGAGGTGGAACTCTTTGATAGGATTAGAAAGATTAGGTAGTGTGGCCTTGCTGGAGGAAGTATGCCACTGGGGGAAGACTTAGAGGTTTTAGAAACTCATGCCAGGTCTAGTATATCCCCCGCAGGATGAACTCTGAACTATTTCTCAATTACCACTCCTGCCATGTCTTCTGCCACACTCCCCACCAGGATAAGAATAGACTAAGCATCTGAAACTATAAACAAGCCCCTAATTAAATGCTTTTTTTTTGTAAGAGTTGCCTCTGTCATGATGTCTCTTTACAGCAATAGAACAGTAATTAAGATACTTGGAACATGTTATCTATAATTCTCATTTCTCTATCTGACATGCTTATTGACATACAGCATACTAAGGTATTTTCCACAGTTAATAAGAAGTTATCAATGAACTCTCTTATGACAAGAAAAACGAAGATGAAAGAATAAGAACAACCTGCTACCTCAAGTCTGCCCTCATGGACCAATCTGTTATGGAACTGTAAAACCAAGTAAACTTCAATCATCATCATCAACATCACCATCATCATCACCACATTCTAACTTTGATCAACTATGGTCATTATACCAACCCTTATATGAAGAGAAATGTTATATAGGAGATAAAACCATGCCATAGAATTCCTATAATTCCATATTAATTATATGAGTAAATAGTGAATTCATTTACCTGTAACTTTGATCTGATATTCTTGGAACAAAAGCTCTATGGATGTTATTTTTTAAAAAGATTGCTATTGCTTTTCAGCTCCATGAAGTATTTTTCTTAACCAGTTACTAATGGGTGATTGAATTTCAGATTGATTAGTGTGACTCAGCATATGAGTTGAACTAGATTTTGCTTTTCAGGAAAGGAAATTTGTTATTCTTTAAGAGAAGTCTTGCGTTTAATCCACTTATTATCTGTCAGATGCACATGTGGTTATGTATATGTTGATGGGAACATTTATAAAACAGTATAAGATTATGGGTGTACATGCAACCAAATAAACAATAATAACAATAAGGATGAAGGACAAGATGAAAACTGTACAATGTTTGAAATTACTTTATTTTGTACATTTAGTCCTTGGTGAGAGATTTGATAGGCACCAATAATACAGTAATGGATGAGCCTCAAAAAGTTGAAACTTAAATTACCATATTATTTGCTGTAGGAAGTCTTACAGCCAGTAGTTACCCACCCACTGGGGTGTGGCCTCATACTATTTATGCCGATGTAGAACATGCATCTGGCCTCTTTTCTGGCTGCGGGATTCGGTTTCTGTTCTCCACTCCAGCAGAGGATTCTGATTCGTGTGTCTGCCCCTAAATAAATAACTGTCTATATTTCTCATTTCTGAGCTAGTGTGGGATTTCTTTCAAGCGTCCTTCATCTTCAATTATTTATCTATTTTATTCCTGGATATGTATCACAAGGAGATGCCAATATGTTGAGGAGACATCTCCATTAACATGCTCACTGCAGAGCTGGCTATTGCACGGTTACAAAGACATGGAAACAATACAGGTTGTCTTAGTTAGTTTCTATTGCTGTGAAGAGACAACATGACCATGGCAATTCTTATAAGGGAAAATTTTCCATTGGAGTTACTTTCCAGATTCAACAGTTTCAGAAGTTTAGTCCGTTATCTTCATGGAGGTGTGCAGGCAGGCGTGGTTTTGGAGAAGGAGCTGAGAGCTCTGTATCTTGATCCACAGTCAACAGAAGCAACTGTATGACATACTGAGCATAGCTTGAACATAGTAGACCTCAAAGCCTGACCCCTGCAGTGACACACTTCTTCCAATAACGTCACACCTGCTCCAACAAAGTCACACCTTCTAATAGTGCTACTTCTTATGGAACCATTTCTTTCAAACCACCACACAGGTATACAGTAACTGGTATATTGATAAATAATATGGAGGATTCATGTACACTATTCCTTCATAAGCAGGAGGGGAATGGGAGGAAGGGAGGAAGTGTAAATTTATGAATGAAAAAATAAAACAAACAAACAAACAAAAGAATACGTTATTGTTTGTGACAACATGAATGGAGAACTAGAATGGAAGTAGAGATTATCATGTCTACAGGTGGGTCTCAATGGCCATTAAATATTTACATGGGTGGCAAGAGACCTAACTTAGGTAGGCATGGCACCCTAGTGTTCAGTCTGTATAAGGTCATACAGGACATCTCTAGGACATCATGAGCCACATAACTGTAACTGTTCTGACTGAAATGGTCTCTGCTCACCCATCATTGATGACCAATAACCTAGTTTCTATATCTAACCCTTTGACATTATTTAGCTAACTTTCATTGCTTTGCTTATTTTTCTTTGATTAGTGTTCTCAAGATTCACTCCCATTGTAGCTTAGGACAGATTTCTTTATTTTTTTTTAAAGCTGAATAACATTTCAGATGCGGATATACCACATTTTATCCATTCATCTGCTGATTAATTGCCTCTACCTCTTGGGTATTGTGAATGATGCAATGTACACATGTGTGGAGATTACTCTTTGGGATCCTATTTTCAATCACTTCTATATCTGTGTCCATAAATGGGTTCATTATGTTGATCATATGTTACTTATATTTTCTGTTTTTTGAGGATCATCCATGTTATTTTGCATAGTAACTACATTGCATAGTAATTGCAACTAATTTGTATAGTAAATAATTTTACATTGGTGTTAGTTAACATGTGCAACGTTTTAATTTTCTATACATTTTTAGTAATACTATTTAAATTTTCTCTTTTTTTTGTTTTTCAAGACAAGGTTTCTATGAGTAGCTCTGACTGTCCTGGAACTCGCTCTGTAGACCAGGTTGGCCTCGAAGTCACAGGGATACACCTGTCTCTGCCTCCAGAGTGCTGTGATTAAAGGCATGTGTCACCGCTGTCCAGTCTCTTTTCTCTTTCTTTAAAAAATAAGGGGGGAATTATCTTTGTAGTTTTTGGCCAGCATTTCCTTAAGGATTTATGGGCCTAAATATTTTTCAGGTGCTTGTCAGTATTTTTGAGAAATTTCTTTGTTAGCCCTACCATTTCCTAATTATATTACTTTTTTGGTTGAATTGAGGGTGTTATTTACATATTCTGAATATTGACTTTTTATTTGATATTACATTAGATATTACAAATATATTCTTTTGCTGGAAAGAATTTCTTTACACAGTTAGTATTTTTTTCCTGAGTAATATTTTAAGGTTTTTTTTGCTGCTATTGTTTCTGATTTTTTCCATGTTATGAAGTGGAAAACTGGAATCTAAGATGGTATTTATACATTGACCAATCAAAACAGATTGCTAATATTGAGTCCTTGTATTTTGTCACCATTTTCGAATTATTTGTTTAATTTTCCTTAGTGAGAGTTAGTTTACCAAGTATAAATTCTTTTGTGAGATACTTAGGTCTTTTTTCTGCTTATTCATGAGGATGGCACATGTTTGGACTAAGGTTGGCCTTGTTAAATAAAGACTAGCCTAGAAAATTGCAATAAATATTTCTCTCAGTTATAATGCCTTCTTGTTTCCTTGTATATGTAGCAGTAACATTCAATCCAAACAGCATCTAATCAAGTCAATTAATGGGCAAAGGCAAAGAGTCCAGAAATCACTGTGGAGCTGCATGCTGTCCCTTTATTGAGGGGAGCTGGAAACAAAGCTGCACAATGCACCTTAGAACTTGTCACTGAAGGCAGGGTTTTGCTTACTTTACTAAATATATTGACTGTGGGATGAAACAAATCCTTTGCAAACAGATTTAAATGCATTGCAATTACAAAATGGCCATCCAGTTTCCCCTCTAAGCTCAGGAGAAAGGAGTAACGTATTTTACCTCAAGAAAAGAGGCAAAAAGCAACACCTCTAGGTCTTCTGTATCACCCTCTTCCCTTTTAAAGCATATCTTCTGGCACTCATCTAGAGATTGGCATAGAAGCCAGGGACCACTGCTGACTGACTTCCAGTTATTCATTTCTCAATAAAAATAATTTAAAGCTCTGAGGATAAACCTTCTCTAGTCAGTCCTTTGTATGATTCTGATGGATTCAGCAGGTTGGCCGTCTACCCTTCTGTGTCTCAAGTGATGAGTCTCTACAAAATGATCATACTCAAGTGCTTATAAATGAGTTTGGCTTCAACTTAAAAGTCCTGGATAAAGTTTTAACATTGCTCTGGTCAATTTTATGTCAAAATCATGGCCTTCACTTTTCTCTTAATTGGCCTGTGGGAAAAAAGTTGGTCACATACCTCTTGAAATTCTTTTAGAAGGTACCCCTATAATTGGACCCCCACACTTCCAAATCAAAAGCCTCCTCATTCTGATCTCAGTTCACAGAGGTTCTATTGCCTTCAGCTCCTTCCTACTACTTCCTGTGCCATTTGGCTGCTTTCATCTTTTCAAAGTTCGTTGGTAAATTAAAGTCATGGCTTTTGCATGATCCCTAGTTCTCCCTGTTTGTAGGATGGTGGATAGTAGGTGGAGAGCATGCTCTAATGATTTAGATTAGGCTATTATCAGCCCCTCACATGTCCTCCTATATGCCTCTAAGACACAGTCCAATGAGAACAGTCCAGTAAATAATTGTTTCATGAGAAAAAAATACCTGAAAGTGTGGTGATAGTGTGTAAAGAAAAGATCACATTTCACTATTCCACTGTTAGAAGACTTTAGATCGGCTCTGATAATACAAATGGAGAGTAATATTTTGCCAGAAAGGTAAGTGTGATTTAGAAAATATGACTGGTGGGAATATTTAGTGCTAGTTACAAAATTACTTTTTCTGATGATGAAAACAAGCAGCGTGGAGATTAAGAGCACAGACAAATCGGCACTGAACTCTCATGGCAAGATGAAGCGTGACTGGTTAGTCGTCTTACAGCGGCGAACAGTGCAGCTTTCCTTAACCCTTGGAATACTGTCTGAATGTTTATTGTTTTAAACAGCCCCTCAGAGGTACCTAGAGGGATGGGCAATAGGTTGAAATAATGCATATATTTATCACAGCTCATAAGGTGTCAGCCACTTGCTTAATTTTTGTTATGAAAATTCTCCCTTGGAAATTGTCTTATTTTTTCTAACTTAAAAACAAACTAGTTCTTCAGAGAGTTGTAGCTAAATCAACCTTCCTAAATGATAATTAGCATCTTATATAACGTTAGCTCAATATTCAAAACAAGTCATGATTGTGGATAAATTATACATAGCTGGTTTAGATTTCATTGAGATGTAACATTTCAAAATTATTACAATTGTTTCATAATCTAGATCTAGAGTTCTGAAACTTAACCATCAAATCACCGTTTGTGATCTTGAAAGAAACTGTACACACTGTGAACGTCGCCTCACAGAGTCTACCTCCTGCCAAATCCTCCCTCAGAATGGATGCCAGCTAGGCTTCCCTGATTGAGTGCTGAACTGTGGCCAAAGTTGTAATAGCATCCTGTTATTCATTAGACTAAGTTCATTTCAATGCAAAAGGGAAAATTTTAGCAGTTAAACTGCTTCTGTTTTCGGCCTTAAAAATGTGCTCAAATTATCTAGCTTGATGGTGAGGTCTTATGTCTTTTAGTTTCTTTAAATTTGTTTTGGTTGCTTGTGTTCTGACTTGAGGCTTTGTGCAGCCTCATGTGTGCTTTTTCTGTTCTTCTTGATCCTATAAATGGCATCAGATGTGTTCATTCTGACAAATAGTAAGAGAGCAGTAATATTTTTGGAAAGGGAGTGAAACACTCTTTTGTTTCTCCGTTGGCACAAAACCCGTCTCTTCCTCTTTCTCAAGAGAGCTGCAGTGGATGCAGAACATGTGGACGGAAGGAAGTCCTGTGAGAGACACAAAGAAGAGGCCTGCCCTTTCCAAAGCGAAGAGTCTTAGCAAACGTCACCGATGGGAAGTCAAGCAGTTCAGGAGAGAATGTTTTGGGTTGCCATGGGCTCACCTGCTGGGTTTTCCTTCCTTCGTCCCTGATGCTAAATATCTTGTTATGTTATTTTTTTAAAAAAAATTTATTTAAAAACTCTGTAGTCTAGGCTGTTCTGGAACTCTCTATGTATCCCAGGTAGACCTTGAATTCATGCCTCAGTTTCCCAAATTGTTGTGCTTACAGAAGTGAGACAGCATGCCTGAGGTCTTGGGTAAGTCACTTTCTTCTTTAGGATTTTCTCATGTAAAATGAGAGACCAGGACAGATCATTTGAGGTTTGCATTCTATTTGTCATATTGTGACTATTTGTAAAATCTCTATCATTAATTAGAAATTGCTTTTCACTAGAATATATCTGTGACTATGTCACAAGTAATGTATCCTTCTCATAAAACTTCAAATCTTGTTTTTCTTTTTCTTTTGTTTTGTAGTGAAGACTTCCCTTAGATTTGTAGATATTGATGAAAAAGAGGTATAATGAATGGTGGTGAGGAAAGTCCAAGAATGGATGAGAATTTTGGTCAACAAAGCAAAGAAAAATTAATAGAAAATTTGATGGACAGTTGGAGAAGATGTTTGCTGTATAGACTAAGGGCAAAGTAGAGGCTGAATAGGAAGATGAAACACAACCAAAACTTGAGTTGCTTCCTGTGGACTTAGGAGGGTAAGCAACTACAAAACCATAACTACTTCACAGCTTTGACTCTCCCTGGACCCCAGTACCTAAGTTCTTCCTCTAGAGTTGCAGGCTAACAGTTCCTCACTGTGCTGAGTCTGAAATTACAGTAATAGCCAGAGCTCTCTGTAGAACTCCTACATTGGTTTTCCTGTGTACCCTTAGGAGGTAATTCTCTTTCACTCCAGGATTCCGAATAGGAGGCATGCATACACACACAGAGAGACCTTATGTATGGATGCAGTACCCTTGAGGATACTTGTAGTTATATAGGAACACAGCTTCTTATCCTGGGTCCATTGACTTCTATGACTGTGTGCGTGAATATTATACAATGCAACTTGATGAGCATTGAGTTATTTTTGGATTTTTTTTATTAAAAATAATGTTGCTAAAATTAAAAAGCATTGGTTAGTTGTATGTGCATGTGTGTGTATGTGTGTGTGTGAACTTGACACAAACTGGTGTCATTTGAGAAGAGGAAACCTTAACTGAAAAAAATGTTCCTATTAGATTGTGGGCAAGCCCTTGGGGCATTTTTTTGATTTATGATTGAGGTAGGAGGGCCCAGACAACTGCGAAAGGTGCTAGCCCTGGGAAGGTTGTTCTGAGTGTATTAGAAGTCAGGTTGAGCAAGCAAGAAGGGGCAAGCCAGTAAACAACCTTCCCCAATGACCTCTACCAGTTCTTGCTTTAATCCCCTCCTGGATTCTCTTGGAGATGGAGTGTGACCTGACATTTGTGATTTGAAATAATACCCATATTTCCCACACTGCTTTTGGTCATGGTATTTTATTACAACAACAGAAACCCTAACTAAGACAGAAATTGATACCAGCCTATGGGTTGTTGCTGACCATGTGATTTTGGGAATGTTTGAATGGCAGTTGGAACTTTGAGCTAGAAAAGATGTCAAGTGTTAAGAGTTTAATGAATTGTTGTGGTAACTTAGAAGATAATGCTAAGAACAGTGAAGATGATAGAGGTTTGGCTTGTGAAGTTTAGAGGGAAGTTTAAGAGTTCCTGAAAGGGTCTATTGTGGATGTTCAGTATTTGGAATTAAGAATCTGTGGTTTTTAGACAGCTAAGGCTGAACAATCAAATATGATGAACAAGAGACTAGAACCACTAAAGTGAAAAGTTACCTGGGATAATTGATACTAGACAGCTAGGGATGAACAATCAGCTGTGATTAAGAAGAGACCAGCATCACTGAGATGAAATCTTCTGCGAAGTGTTTCTTCAGAGTCAACACACAAAGCTGTGTTCCACAGGTGGCAGCTGAACTGGACAGTGTGTAAATGTCATTAGGTGGCACTGTTTTGAGTGCTTTAAGGGGTCATGGAGAGAAGCTGATACCTGGTACCCTGAAATGCCAGAAAGAACCATTGGTGAGGGTGTAGCCTCAGTTGTAGTAGAAGCCTCAGAAGCAAAGGGGTCATGGAGAGAAGGAGTGGCCCTGTCAGAGTCTCAAGGAGAGCCTTCAAAAGGCTATTGGTAAAAGTGCAGCCCGGTTGCAGTGGAGACTGCAGCATTTTTGATTTCTCAGTACCATGAAGTGGGAGCTAAGGACAGCTGCAGATGGTTGTGGAACCAGCATGAGCCCAGAAGACAGGCTCTGTATTTTGTAGAAAACAGTTAGAGAGCTAGCCCAGACCCTTGGGAGTCCAGAGGATCGTTATCAGGTCAGAGACATCAAGTATTGACCTTTTCACACTGTTAAAGATTGATTTTGCTTTGATTTTATTGTGAGTGTGCCCTAGTTATTCTTCCTTTAAGTGAGAATGTATTTAATTTATTTTTTGATTTTTTTTATAGGATCCCACAGTTAAGAGACTTTGGAATTTGAGACAGGTTTTTGATATTTTACAGAGGCTTTGGGATTTTGGATGTTTTAAAGAGACTGACCTTTTAAAATGTTGAAACTTTTAAAGACTGTGGGACTTTTAAAAGTTAGGGTGTTTCATATTGTGATATAAATATTAATATGAAATCTTAGGGGATGAACATGAAAGGAAAGGTTATGGTTTAACAGTAGCAAGTTGTGTATGAACTCGACAAGGAATCAATTGTTCTGGTTAGTTTTCTTGTCAACTATATACAAGCTAGAGTCATTTGAAAAATGGGGACCTCAATTCAGAAGTTGCTGGAACCAAACTGAACTGTGGGAAAGTCAGGTGGGGGGGAATTTTTCTTGATAAATGATGTTGGAGGGCCCAACTGACTCTGTGCCATTCCATCGCTGGGCAGGTAGTTCTGATTTGTAAAAGAAAGCAGTGTGAGTAAGTCAGGCAGAACAAGCCTATAAGCAGCATCCTGCTTCAGTTCTGGCCTTGAGTTACTTCCCCGACCTCCTTCCATAGAGTACGGCATTAGAATTGTAAGCATCTATTCCTCATGTTGTTTTTGGTAATGATATTTTCTCATAGAAATAGAAACCATAATTAAGATGCTTGGGGAAGAATTGGCTTTGGTATTTAAAGAAAATGAGAGGACTCTTTCTTCATGAATTGCTAAAAGAAAGGTAAAAGCAAATTAATTGAGAGGTGGATGGAACGGAATCTGATGTTCATGGCCATCAAAACATTTTCATTCTTTTGTTGTACTCTAAGGTAAAGGCCTTGGGTAGTCTTTGAGGCTTTATATAAAGTGATGGATAGTTAGAAAAGCCGTTTAGGAAGTCAACCTAGAATAGATGAATAGATTACGAATGGTAATGACCATGTCCCTAAGGTCATAAATCTCTTCCAGGTAATGATTAGTTCATAATCTGATAGATTATTTCCAGTTTGTTTTGACATGAAGAAGCCATTCATTTAACAAATACTTACTCAGCACTTACTGTATGCTAGGAACTAAAACAACAACTATCATTTTTCATTCAGTGACTATATGCTAAGAACCTTTTATCTGTTATTTGTCTAAAATCTTTTGATAAAAGGACAGCTTTCTTGTCTTATTTCCCAAGAAGTCATTGCAGTCAAAGAAACTAAGGACTGTACACTATGAATTAGCAAAGTAACATTTTCATCTAGGTGTGAACTATGAGCCTTCACCCTCAGTGTCTATGATAGTGTTCCCTGCCCAGGGGAACACAAACACAAACAAACTGTATCCCACTGTCCTATAGTCTGGACTGAAAATAACATATGTGAATAGATAAAATAATTCCAAATTTAGTAAGAAACGAAGAAAGAAATAAGCAGGTTGGTCATTTAGAGATAAAGGGACTGGATGAAAGAGAGCTGTATACAGGGAGTCTGCTTTAGAGAGGGTTGTTAAGGAAACCTCTTCAAGGAGGAGTATTTTAAGGTAAAACTTGATGATTGAGATGGAGCTCCCCAAGTGAAAAGCCAAAGGCAGAACATTTTAGGCAGAATAAGAAAAGAAGAGTTGGAGAAGTTAGGAGAGTGAACTTGATGTTTCTAAGGACTTAAAAGAAGACTAGAACACCATGAGAGGAAGAACGAGAAACATAAGGTAAGGATGAAAGTGTGAAGTCCTCCTCTTCAGTACAGAGCCTATATATTTGAGGACAGGTTGGAAGAGCTGTAGCTTATAAGAACATGTGACAAAAGACATTGGGGTTTGGTGACTACACATTTAAATTCCAAACACAATCTAAATTCTATTTGCCAGAGTTGCATTTCTCTTAGAATTTAATTTTATTGTATTTGGAACACACTCAACCTGAATTCTATCTCAAAATTCTGTCATTTATATACTTAAAAAGACTCCTCTGCATTAATCTATGTTATTAATTAAAAGCAAATACCAAGCAAAACAATATCAAGGCTGTATTATCTTACTATAGCATTTAGGAGGTGCCCTAGATGGTTTCTATTGTGGAAAAATTATGTCGGGAATCAAAGGTGAGGCACGAAGGGTTTATTTGGCTTTTTGCATGTTCATAACATAGCCCATCAGTGAGGGAAACAAAGAATGATTTTTCACTTGCCCTTTGTGGCTTATTTTGCCTGCTTTTTCATGCAACCCAGGACAACTTGCCCGGAGAAAACAGCACCCACAATGGGATGGATCCTTTCAAGTCAAGAATATGCCCCAAGACTGGCCTATGACTGATAGATGCAGTTACTCAACTGAGATTTTCTCTTCCTAGCTATATCTAGGTTTGTATTAAGTTGAAAAAACAAAACAGAACAGGAAGATATTAAATCTTAAAAGAACCATTTGCTATCAAAGTAACTGAATAATATGCAAGTATTTTGTTCTGTCTCTGTTCCTGTACCATACAACTTAATACTTTCTGATTATTCTTGTTTTAGTAAATCAGGTTGCTCTCCAATGTAGCTGCTCAAGACATCGGCCTGTGACTTATCTTAAATTACCTTTCATCTTTTCAATTTCAAATCCATTAACATATCCTCCAGTACACACTGCCCTAGGTCCAGTTTCCCCGTTGCCCTACTCAGAGCTGTTCTTCCCTAGCCACACTCCTCCTGCTTAGCACTGTGTACTTGACATAATGCAACCTTTGTCCATCCGTCTCTGTCATTGCCCTGCTTAAAATCCTCACCTGATGTCGCTTCATTTTACTTAGGATGAAATTCAAAGTTCATACTGTGCCTCAAGGTTCTTCAGGATCTGATTTTTGAATTTTCATCTTTCATTTTCCACCAACGAATAATCCAAGGTTATTCCACTTCGTGTCATCATCTCTTCTTTTCTTTGTCTCTGGTTGTCCTACTCCTTGGTCTTCACGCAGGCATCAGATCAAGTGTGACCTCCTCACAGAGATACTTCTAGCTCTACCTCTTGCTGCATGTCTCATCTCTTCACTTCGTTGAATTCTCTGTATCACCTACCAGAATGTGTGATTACTTTTATTTTCCTTTTTTATTATCTGAACTATTCTCTAGCTATAAGGCTTTGATGAGATTTTTTTTCCAATTTGGGACATCACTTCACCACTATAGTACCTCTAATGATTGAATAATAGGTACCTTACAATTTTGTTAAACAGGCAACAAGATAATTATATTAATTGCCAACTCTATTTTATTTTGTTTTTCGATTTTGAAGATAGAAATATTAGTTTGTCAAAAATGGTGCTTAATATAATACATTATTATTCTCATATCCCCATTTATAGATCTGCTGATCACAAGCCCTTTTATGAAAATAGTACTATTTTTCCCTTGTAGTAGTGGGGGTTGAATCTGTACGAGGTGCAGCTTGCCCCTTATATGAAAATCGCGTTTACCATCTCTGATGATGTTGCAGCTTTCTCTTTTGCAGTTTTCTAGCAATTACTCACTGGAATTTGTCAACCTTGAGTGGAAGTTTGCTCAGCAGCCTGAAATATAGTCTTTCGGTCAAGAGATGTGAACTTGTTTATAGCCCATAGATGTTGTTCCAGAACCTCTTCTGTCATCTGAGCTCTGATTCCCACAGAGCCAGTGTTCTATGAACTTTAGTCTAAATATCTTTTCTCTTGGCTGTGAGGACAAAAGCAAGGGAGGAATTGAAGAGTTCGTGTTTCATTTTGTCATCTGTCAACAATGCACTATGAACTTCAAACAGCAGGTGTATACTCTTTCTTTCTGAATGGGTTTCTTTCTTTTAAAATCTAACAGCACATACCAAGAAAAATATGAATGAGGCTAAAAAGAGGTCAGCAGAAGTGAAGTTGTTAGAGGCACATAAGCCAGGGGATAAACAATCAGTGGGTCCCTTGCTGTGCTTTTTATTTTTTTGGCCCTGGCCACACACCTTGTGCAAGATACAAGATAAAGTGGTGTGTTTGTGTATAGGAATGAGGGGGAGCCCTTCATCCCCTCAGCTTCCAGCCCCTTAATATAGTTATTACCAGCAATTTAGCACTAATTGTCACCTCCTTTTAGGTTGTAGATTGTCTGGTAAACTTGGAAAGAAGCCTAGAGGGCTCAGAAAATGGTTTGATTTTCCCCAGTCTATGTTCCTCACCGGATACTTCTACCTTTTCTAAAAGATACTTCTATTTTCTAAGCCGCATCTTTGTATTAGTGGTATATACTATACATTTGATTATGTCAGATTCCTTTTCCTTTGCTTACTGCTTCTTTGGCTCTGTTTCTACAAAGATGGAGAGATGAATGCAACTCAGGGGTAGAAGCAGGTGGATGAAAGTCTGGGGAGACTTGGAAAAGGACTTAAATATTAGGTGGGAGGAGCACTGGGGTGGATCTGAACCTCAAAAGTGAGCTCAAATTTGAGGAGATCTGATTTAAAAAATGGTGCCTAGTATTATTCAGGACCATGTAGAGGTTATAAGCTTATTATCTTATCTTTAGAAGGAATTATCTACCCCAGTGATTAGGAGGCATAAAGAAACCTCTGAGATCCATGAGAAGAACACCTCCTCACACATTTCCCCAAGGCTCCTCCAGCCCAGGAGCATAACTTTGCCCTTAAATATAAGCCCTTTAGCCGGTCCCCCTGAGAGGGATCCTGAACATGTCGCCAAACTGTTTAATTATGCCTCAGAGTTTATCTGTTTGAATGGAACAATGACAATCATTTAGGTACTCTATAAAACTGAGACTGAGTAATAAGTTAAACTATGGTTACATTTCCTTAAGTTTTCTTTTGGTTTGTTTTAGGATGAGAAAGGATCTTAAGTATACAGTTTAGGCTGGCCTAGAACTTGGAATCCCTCTGCCTCTGCCTCCTAAGTGCTTGGATTACAGGTGTGTGTCATCCTGCCTGGTTGAAATGTACTTTTCAAACTGGCATATTAAAAACACCCATGTGGTGTATATATTAGTGGGAAACATGCAACATTCAATATATTTATGCATTGCATAACCTTAATCTTAACACTACATTTCACAACAGCATCTGCCTTTTGAGTCATTGAGTATACAGAAAACAAAAAGTCATTTACTCTCAGTTTCCTCCTCTGTCACACTGGTTTTCTGGAGGGTTTGAGTGTTTCCGAGTATTTGACAATGGTTAAATAAAGAGGAGCATTTGGAAGTTTTATTCTTTTGAGAATAAATGAAGTCATGGAGGTAGCACAGGAAAAAGAGAGACTAGAGCCTGGGGCTGTGGCTCAGTTGATGAAGTACTTACTTGACTCTCAAGCAAGAGAACCTGAATTTGGATGCTCAACATGCACATAATGCAAGCCAGCAAGCCAGTAAGGAAGCAGCAAGCAAGCAAGAAATAAGAACTAAAAATTACATACAGCAGTTCATGCCTATAGTCCTGGCTTTCTAAAGATAAAACAAAGACAAGGGGATCATTAGGGCTTATTGGTCAGCCATCTTAGCTGAACTGGTGAGCTCTGGGTTTAGTTGAGAGATCTTACCTCAAATAAATAAGATGGGTAAGCAAAGACAGGTAGGTCCACAAGTCAGCCTCTGACCTTCATACACAAGCAAACACACATACACATGAACTCTAGGGTGTTTGTTCAAGTCTGACAAATACATTAGTATATGACCCTTTGGGAGGGTAAGCCTATTTTAGAATTTGGAATTTCTCGTTGGATGACATTGGCAATTTGCATACATGAAGATATGCATAGACTCATTCACTCTTGCATTGCCCCTTTAGAGGCTCTGTGATTTTCATAAACACATTTCCCCCAAAGAGATTGAAATGAATTTTATAGGCGCCTGCAGTGGGAAACATTAGCGCACTTCAGAATACGAGCGAATTTGGCACCTGTAATAAATTTCCAGTGTCATTCTCTGAAACTGATAGACCTTGCTAGAATTTTAATAGCTTCTCCACATACCTGAAAATACAGCGACGGTGTCTGTCACCTTTAGAAAATAATCATTCTGACATGCTTTATTCACTTACAACTCACTTGACACATTTTCAGTTACATTTAGATATGAGCTTCATTTAGTCCCTCATTTCACATAGCAAAGGTTAGATAGTCATTACACAAGTTGTTTCCAGACACAGAAAGACCCGGGTCAACAAAATTGGAAGGTGATGTGCACATGGTGTTCTTGCTAAATCTTTTGTGTGCAAAATAATGTCTTTTCAATTAATTTAATTGCAGATGTCTTTAATATGACTTCAAGCTAATGGAAATATCAGCACTGGCTGTATCATTACTTGCCTGCATTTCACTTTTGGGAAAGTGTCATTTCTTTTGCTTATTAAAAAATATTTTAAATATTGTTTACTTGAAAACTTTTGGTTTATCAATGGAAGGAGGGTATTGAGCTATGATTCAGATCTGGCATTTGAAACCTGAAATTTGAAAGTTTTCTCTCTCTCTCTCTCTCTCTCTCTCTCTCTTCTTTTGCCTTTCCATTTCAATTTAGGCAGGCATAATAATATTTCACATTTTGGGAACATTAGCCAATTCATTTCAAAGCTAGAATGTTTTGGCAGTCTATTGAGGACACAGGTGGGCTTAGAACTACACGTTCATGTTCTTATTGAAAGGGAATATGAGGCTCAGCAAAACCCAGGAAAAAGACAAAAGCCAAAGGATTGGGAAACTCAAACAAAAAGTAAGAACTGGCTAGCTCCTTCTTAGTGATTTGTCTTTGCTGCCAAACTCTAGTCTCCAGGACTCATGTGGACTCATGCAGCCAGCTCCTCTGTATTCCTTGGCAGAATATGGGCTTGATGTCTACTTAGTAGGTGGTTTTGTGGTCCGAGATTGTGTCTGACATTCAATTTTCAGTGTGATAGTGGGAGCAAAGAACATTTTCGGGCTTCTTCAGGCAAAACAATGGTGTATTACAGGAGGTTTAAAATATGAGTTTGTCTACTGCTCAGCTCAAGCACTGAAGCTGGTTTTTTTTTTTAACAGACCCACAGATGTATCTTTTCCTTATGACTTCATGCAGCTCTTTGCAGAAAAAGAAAGGGGAGCAGAAGGGAGAAGTTTTGGACTTGGGGTCCTTATTTTTTCCAAGTTGCTTTACAGGGCATGTCAATGAGAGCCCTGGTCTATAGGTAGACAAGGTAGAGCTTTCTAGAACGAATGTTTGTACTTTGAAAGGTTCTCCACAAAGTAAGGGGATGATTTATAAGACTATTCATTACACAGCAGTGCTTGTAAATTCGTATTTGTACTGGTTTCTGGATCTCTCAAAAGTATTTAAATTTTTCCCTCTCTAAAAGAGTTCTGTGAACTTCTAATTTCATCAGGACTTTTTGTTGTCAATGGTAGTCAAATGTAACTCTGAAACTGCAAAAGAGACCTCATGAAACTTGTACAGTTTGTTTCTCCAGAGGAGCTGTGAGGCAGAGATAAAATGCATCTCAGTGAATATAGTCATATGACATCATTTATTTTTTTATCTAAGACAAAGCTTTAATTTCTTTTTGTTGTTGGCCACCCTCACTGGTAACCCCTTCCACTCCAGCTCTCATAAGCTTCCCAGCAAGTAATATGCAACAATAGGACACCAAGCCACAAGTCTCACGAAAATTAACACAGAATAGATCATAGATCTGGACATGAAATATAAAACTATAAAACTTCCAGGAGAACACTTGTGACTCTGAGTTGTGTATTAACTTCAAGACAAAACTTTAAAAGCCAGTTCTGTGGGAAACAATGGTAAGGAATGATTAAAATTACAACTTTGCTCTTGAATGATAGTGTCAAAAAATCAAAGGGAAACCACTGAGTGGGAGTCACATATTTGATAAAAGATTTACTCCAAATATTTTAAAAACATGCAGAATAATAAACAAGAAACCCAATTAAAATGGCAAAAGGTCTTTACAGATGCCTCTGTGAAAAAATCTATTTAAATCTATTCTATTAAACACATAAAAAGATTTTACGTTAGTTGTGTGCACAAAGAACAGAGAGACACCACTGCACATACCACAGGATGCATAAAATACACAAACACCTGACAATGTCAGTTGCTGACTGACGAAGACACCGAGCAGGACAGGAGCTGCTGGTGTGACTGCAAGGTTGACATCAGTAGCAGTAGGTCACGTTGACAGTGTGCATCCTTGCTATGATGTGACAGGAATGGCGTTTTATCTTCGTGGTTCTTTTTTAAACCCTGAAACTTCAAGCCAGTCTTGAGGAAAATACTGGGACTCTCCACTGAAGGACATTCAACTGCATGCCTGATCAACGATCCTTAAAATAGTCAAGGCCGGTGAAGGCAGAGATGACTCAGTTTTTGAATTGCTTGTTGCTCTTACAGAGCACCCAAGTTTGGTTCCCAACATCCTGTTTGGTGAATCACTATGGCAACTGCAGTCGGATACCCTCTTCTGGCCGCACAGACACCCACAGACATGAAACATACATACAAACATACATACACATAAATAAACATAAAATATATCTTAAAAAGTAAAAGGTTTATTTTGATTCATGATTTGCCTATACATTCCATAATGGCGGGAAGGCGTGGTGTTGCCTAGCAAGGTGTGGAAGGCAGCTATGGTGACAGGAATCTGCTTATAACTGGTAAAATCAGAAAAGCAAGAAAAGGAAATACTGACACTCAGTTAGATTCCTTCTTTTCCCATTTTTATTTAGTCTAGGACTTCATTCCATGGGGGAGTGACACCCACATTTAAGGTGGTCTTATACTCCCTAGACAAACCTTTCTGAAAACTCCCTCAACCTCATCAATTTGACAGCTCAACGCATAATTTTGAACCATAATTTTCCATCCATTATCTTTAAAGGCTCATGGTCACCTCACAACGTAAAATACATTTGTCTTGTTTATAATTATAGATACGTCCTTCAAGTGTTAGGAATTCTAACACTGTTATAAAGCCCCAATTTCAGAGTCCATTTTAAGTCTCAAGGCAAACTCCATTGTGAGTCTCTGAAAACCAAAAGAAAATCAAGTTATATAACTATAATACATAATGGAACAGAATAAACAACTATTCCTGCTCCAAAACTGGACGGTTGGAGAACAGTGAGGAAAAACTAAAACACAACAGGACAAACATCTAAGCTTGTAGCTTCGTTTCTGACATCTGAGGTTTATGCTGGCTCAGGAAGTCTGTCCCTCTAATTCTGCATAGTACCTCTCTTGTGTTAACTCTGCTGTAGGCCTGAAACTTTCTTTAGTATCCATTCCATTGTTCTGGTATTTGGGATCTCCATTGTAACTTAGGCTTCACCAAAATTCCCTCAATGGTTTCTTTTTAAAAGACCTGTCCCTTCTACACATTGTCTGGCTTCAACAGCTTTCTAGGACCTTGTGTAGGCTTCTGTAATTAAACAACTCTCACATTTTGCATGCTGGCAAAACCAGTACCACATAGATCATGCTACTAAATTCTGCTGCCAGTCTGTAGTTTGGACCCATTCTGCCACAGCTGTGAAGGAACACTTCTCTAAACAGTTGTTTTTGAGCATGGACCAGCTTTATTGGCATTCTTTATGCAGGCTTTCACTTTGAAAATGAATTTGCATTTTCATCAGTTGGCTCCCTTAGTGGGTGGAGCACCTCTCTTAGTGTCTGAGTATAGAGCATAGGAGTCAGCAGGAATATAGACAGTAGAAACCTGACTGTAGTTCAAGGAGAGCAAGAGCAAGACTACTGGGTACTAGGCGAGAGACAATTCATGTTACATTCTAGTGAAGAATCTGGCTATATTCTGCTCATGTCCTGAAAACTGGAGTGAGGCTGAGTTCAGAAATAATGTATTTGTTGTTGATTTCTCTTCAGTGGCACCAATCTTCTAAATAATCATAGCTGCTCTCTACCTACCCACCTTTTCTGCAAAGTTAAACTTACGTTATTTTCTTCACTGAATGGTGCATTTTTCATAGTTTTCTGTTAACTCTTCCTGGAAATCTGATTAAGAAACAGTACTAAAACCCAGTTGTTGACTTTTTTAAAATTTCTTGCACCATACAACTTATTATTTCTGCAAACTGGTTCCAAGTGCCTATGAACTACATGGTCATGTTTAGTATAGCAACAGTTCCACATCATGGTACCCAAATCTGAATTTGGATAGGGTTGTCCACAGGGACAAAATCAGGAGAACACAACACACACACACACACACACACACACACATATTTGTCATGCTGACTTAATGATGGCGGCTGGGGAGTTCAACAATGACCACTTACCAAAAATGGAGAGAGAGAACTGCTGGTAACTCCATAGTCCACAATTACATGCTAAGCAGTCATAAGCTGCAAACCTGGAAGATCCCTGCAGAGTTGCTGATATTGAATGCACATTGAGAGGCTGAAGGAGCTAGAGTCTGGACATCACCAGGGAATGGCAGCAGCCATGTCAGAAACATTCACTCAGAAAAATGTGCTGACAGACAAGTGAGCACTTCTCTATTCTTGAACCTCCTTCCAAGTCAACCACTGGGAGGTTCACATATTGAGGATGGGTTTCTTCTAAAATGCTCCCACAGACAAGGTTAGTCATATGTTTCCATGACGATTCTAAATCGCATCAAATTGATAATCAAGATCAACCATTACAGATATGCAAAACAATGAAAATCTAAGAAACAGCCAATAAGAACATAAGGAAACACATCAATGAAGTATAATGTAGAATGCTGGATGAACTGCTAAAACAGAAAAGAAAATATAGTTGGTGCAACTTACAAAGCATGCACAAGTCATTTGCTTATGTAAATAATGAACAGGATTGTTTCTGGGGTTGTAATTTCTGTACCATGCTAATATGTTAATGATAGGAGGAATGCATGTCTGGTACATGGGAATCTGCATAGATTTTACAAATTTTCTTTAAAGCAAACTTGTCTTAAAAATAAGTCAAAGTGACTTGAGAATTCCCTAAAGAGAAACAGACAACAGAACAATTATTAAAGGAAATTAAGAATGTTGTGAAAATTCCCAACCATTTCTCCTTGACTACCAGTCAGTTGCCAGATTAACACAGTAAAAGAAAAGTCTACTCTATTCACAGACCTCCAAAGAACGGTACTCAACTTCATATAGAAAAACAAAAAACCCCAGAATAGCCAAAACAATCCTGTACAATAAAAGAACTTCACAATCCCTGACTTCAGACTCTACTACAGAGCTACAGTACTGAAAACAGCCT
>LOEQ01007506.1:25738-41052 GCA_001685075.1 Bramus lutescens | reverse complement strand
TTTCTCAGAAAATTAGTAAACAACCTTCCTCAAGACCCAGCAATACCACTTTTGGGTATATATCCAAAGGATGCTCATTCATACCACAGGAACATGTGCTCAACTATGCTCATAGCAGCATTGTTTGTCATAGCCAGAACCTAAAAACTACCTAAATGCCCCTTGACCAAAGAATGGATAAGGAAAATTTGATACATTTACACAATGGAGTATTACACAGCAGAAAAAATAGTGACATTTTGAAATTTTCAGGCAGATAAATGGAGCTAGAAAACATCATATTGAGTGAGGTAACCCAGACCCAGAAAGACAATTATCGTATGTACTCACTCATAAGTGGTTTCAAAACATAAAACAAAGAAAACCAGCCTACAAATCACATTCCCAGAAAACCTAGACAACAATGAGGACCCTAAGAGAGACTTACATAGATCTAATCTACATGGGAAGTAGAAAAAGACAAGATCTCCTGAGTAAATGGGAGCATGGGGACCATAGGAGAGAGTTGAAGGGGAGGGGAGTGTCAGGGAGGGGAGCGGAGAAAAAAAATCTTTAACTCAATAAAATAAAATAAAATAAAATAAAACCAAAAAAAGAAAAGTCAACTCATTCACTCAGAAGGAATTTTCCATGCATAATTTTTTATTCCCTCTATTAACCTTGCTAATTGATTATCAGACTTTGATATGTGTAATAACTATTCTTCAGAGCTCTTAGAAGTATGTACAGTATTTCATTCACAACGGAAAGAAACATCTAGATTCATTAGATGCATTTGATTTTGGCTACGTATGCTGACTTTGCAACCTGAGAATGGAGCAGTATTTTATGCTGTGTCCTGTAATTCATCTTGTTTTAGGAAGTTTGTAATTTTTGACGCGGGCCACTGACAATGGTGTTAAGAACACAGGACTGTGATAGATTCACTTTTTGCTTCTATGCCAAACTGAAAGGAAACCCACATGTTTAGCTCGTGCCTGCAAACCCGGAACTAAGAGGGCAGAGGCAGGAGGACCACCATGACTTTTAGGTCAGGGGTTATGTAGTGAGTTCTAGGCCAGTCTCAGTTATAGTCTGAGACCCTGCTTCAAAGGATGAAACAAACAAAAAAAAACTCTCAAATCTACTAAAGTGTTTTTATTGTGTGTGTGTGTGTATCTGTGTGTGTTGATTATGCCTGAATATCAAAAGCACCATGTGGAGCTAAGTCCTTCCATCATTTGGGTCTCTTGGATCCAACTTAGGTCATCAGGTTTGACAGCAAGGCACCTGGATCCACTTGACCATCATGCCTAGCCCCTTCAGATTTCTTTTAAATAAGATGAATTTAGGTATGTTCACTGAAACTTCCTTGATTTCTATAGTGGAAGATACCACCATCTTTTTCAAATTTCAGCAAATCTGACAAACCTTCAGGCATCAGTCTTTGCTTCAAATCTTGCAACATAACTGTGGTCTTGTTAAACTCCAGTTGGAACCTCCAGGGGCAGTCAGGGCTTTGTGGTCGCTCAGGAACACACCATGAAGGTAGAGAGGAAGCAAGGGGGTGGGCAGTGAGCTGGGTTCTGAAGACAGACTCTAAAAGAAATCCCACACTAGCTCAGAACTGAGTACAATAAAGGGTTAATAGCAACTGAACCCAGCATCTGGAAGAGAGAGCGAGCCCACACTTTACATTGGCATTTATAGTAGAAAAGGCTATGTCCAAGTGGCTGAAGTATTTCCTACAGCAGGGTTCCATTTTCTTGACCTTGTTTTTAGGAGTAAAATGAACTTTTCTGCAGTAAATATTATGGAACACCTCTTTTACTTCATGAAAAGATTATATATATAAACACCATGAACTCTAATTTTTTTAATGGAAACTAAATTGTAATTTAAGTAGGGTATAAAAAGAAAGTTATAGATTATAATATACATTTCAGTATAAAATGTATAGGCATAGTTATTTTAGGAGCTAAAAAAAATTCTTAAAGAATTTCCCCCAAAATTTCCCAAATCCTCCTAGATGGTTTTACTGACTAGTCTTTATATCACCTTGCCACATACTAGAGTCATCTGTGAAGAGAGCACCTCAGTTGAAAAAAATGTCCCCAGAGATTGGCCTGTAAGCAAACCTCTGTGTATTTTCTTATTTATTGATTGATATGAAAGGGAACACATAGCAAGCTTTTTTGCCGGGCTATCTTTGTACCACCAGCCTGCAAATATTGACCTGAAGACTTATTATTAATTATAATAGCTTAGGCTTTCTACCAACTAGCTCTTATAAATTAATTAACACATATGCTTTAAATCTACATTCTGAAGCATGTCTCAGTTACCTCTTATTAGTGCGGCATATCCAACTTGCTCCAAGTCTGTCGGAAAAGTCGCCCATCTAGATTCTTCCTCCCAGTGTTTCTCTGTCTGGAAGTCTCACCTATACTTTCCTGTCTAGCTATTGGCCATTTAGCTCTTTATTAAACTTAGGTAGAGACACATCTTCACTGTGAAAAGATATAATCTACCACAGGCAAAGTCCACCATGGGTAGTGCCACCCCTGGACAGGTGGTCTTGAGGTGTAAAAGGAAACAGATTGAGCTAGGGACAGGGAGCAAGGCAGTAAGCATGTCATCAGCTCCTACTTCCAGGTCCTCTGCTCTAAATTTCCTGAACTGTAAGCTACAAGATGACACAAACTTTTTCCTCCCCAAGGTGCTTTTGGTCATAGACTTTAGTGCAGCAGTGGAAACCTTAAAGCATTGGTACAGTAATGGCCCTATGAGAATGGTGATGAGCTGTGGACCGTGGGAACTGCAACCATAGTCTTTTTCACAACACGTCTCTGGTTTGATGGGGCTCTTGCTGTTGCTTCCTGGAGTGTCTATGAGACATTCCTGGAAAACTTGATGCATATTAGGCGGTTCTGTTTGGTTCATCATGCAGAGTACAAGTCAGATCATGGAACACCTCTGTGTAAAGACTTAAGCCAAACTGGCAAGTGCAAGTGCCTTCTGGTCTTTTCCTCTTTTTGAGTGGATGCTATTCCAGGCTCTCCTATGGCATTTGGCTGTTCTTTATCTCTGCATTTTTTAGCTTACCATCTCTACTAGAGTTAACTAACTGCCTGTCAGGTGATGTAGAGGATGGCCGTATGAGTATGTGATTGGCCTAACTGATGCTAACTGGATGTCGAAGATGGCATTCAGTCATTCATTCATCTAGTACAGAATATCCTTAGCTCCTCTTGGCACATTTTAGAGCTGTGAAGATAAAGATGGATTCTTTCTTGTGGAACATTTGCATAGCACAGGTTTGTATAGGAGAGTATGAAAGGTTTATCATAGAAGGAAATGCTTGAGCAGAGCCTTGATAGATGGCTGAGGCCAGACAGAGGCAGCAGATAACATCCAGGTACAGAGGTCTTTGACTGGAGCCTGCAGAATACACCAGGAATGATAGAGCAGAGCCAAGAGGCAAAGAACAGGCAGAAGGTATCCAGCACTGGGCTGGAAAACCAGATTATTTGGAATAATTCATTCATTTTAAAGAAACAGAACAGAACCTATTCATTTGGCTAAGAAAAATAAATCATGGTGAAGTTTGCTGTTCCCTTTTTGGAATAAAAGGTTTTCAAGAATTGTGCGTGTGAATGTGTGTGTGGCATGTGTGAAGAATT
Source organism: Bramus lutescens (assembly GCA_001685075.1). NCBI lineage: Eukaryota > Metazoa > Chordata > Mammalia > Rodentia > Cricetidae > Bramus > Bramus lutescens. Next base: position 37,390 of record LOEQ01007506.1, on the reverse strand, counting down.
AGAAAATGAGTTGAGAAAGTGAAATTACAGTAGCGAAGATGTGTCTGCATCCAGTCCTCTTCTGCGGAAATGATTCAGGATGGAAGAAGTGCAGAATTCATGCTGAATCTTTCACTATCTCTATGGAACTTTTACCTGAGTATAGCAATGACAGAGAGAATTCCTTGCTCAGTCAGGATTTTCTGAAGGCTTTGGAATTGTTATTGCAGTCAGCTTACTCCTGTGTGTTGCAGAATGCTGATACTTCAGTGCTTGCCTGTGTGAGCAGAGCCAGCAGCTGGTGGCTGACTCCATCCCGCCGGCTAAAAATAGCCCTAATGATGCTGCTGTTTATTTTGCCTGAAGCATTTCCTCGCAGCTGCCGTTGGGTACACCCCCAGATAGAAGAGCAAGCTATGAAAAACAATGATGTTTTAGGATAAGTCATGTGAAAAATCCAGAATGTGGCTGTGCGTTGAGGTTAATTAGGACTCCTCGTGGGCATTTGTGTTGATTTGGGTATCATCAGTGAGCCATCATGAGGGGGAAATGTCTTCCTCCTCATTTTTGATCATGCCTCCAGTCCACCTTGCAAGCTTGAAGACCTGAAGGAAGTAACTTGTGCTCTGAAGGCAAACACACCACCTATGCCTAAACTATACAGTCTTTCCTGTCTGAAATATGAACATCACAGACAAATGTGCTGCCATATTTTTAGTAATAAAAGTGCCTGGAGGGGGGAGGAAGAAATTATTATAACGAAGAAAGAGCCCATTAACTGAAAGGCGGGGAAAGGCACCATGGATTGTGAAGAATGATGATTTATGGTTGTTTCTGTTTCACTTGCATTGCAGTTTTTGAAAGCTTGTGAGGTAGAAAGACTTGATCAATTATTATGATAATGACGCACAAGCCAAATTATGAGTTTAATTATAATTACTATCTTTATAGAGAGTTAATTAATCATAAAAGAGTACATTATATAATCTTTCTGTTTAATGAAATTCATTATAGAGGCTCCCAAAGGCCTAAATATAGTTTTAAACAAATTAAACCCATGACTGGGGTTAAGGCTATTAATGCAAATGAGGTCCGGATTAGACACTGAAAAGGACTGCATAGACACTAGGCCCCTAATGTGGTAAGCCATCAGGCCCTGATGACATTCATGTTTTTACTTTGATTGGAAGAACAAGTAATTTAGTGGCTTTCTGCATAGTCTTGAAATTCAGAATATTGCCGAGATTGGATAACTTAACTTGTAAAGATGGTCCAAAGAGCTTCATTCGGTATCCTTGCATGTCAAATGTGACTTACTGAAGTGAAATCTACTGAGGCCTAAACTATGCATCAATAACCAGCCAATCCTCCCATTCAAAGTAGCCATAATAAGACTGAGATACTTAGTACTGTAGGGGTATTGACAGCAACAACAACAGAATGATATTTGAAAAGCAAAAGTTCAAGGCCAGCCAGGTCTACAAGAGCTAGTTCCAGGACAGGTAGGGCTGTTGCACAGAGAAACCCTGTCTCAAAAAAAAATCAATAAAAAGATAAAACATTTGTAAAAAAAAAAAGAAAGAAAAAAAGAAAGAAAGAAAAGAGAAAAGAAAAGAAAAGGAGACATTACAGGCCTATGGTTCAAAATAAAGCACATGCTATTGGNAAAAAAAAAACAATAAAAAGATAAAACATTTGTAAAAAAAAAAAAGAAAGAAAAAAGAAAGAAAGAAAAAAAGAAAGAAAGAAAAGGAGACATTACAGGCCTATGGTTCAAAATAAAGCACATGCTATTGGCCCACACATATAGGAAGACCTGCATGTCCTGAAGTCCCAGTCAGGATTTGGATCGTTTTATTCCTCATAACCAAGGTTCCTAGTCAGGATTTGTACTGTGTCATTCATTTATTAAAAGATGAACAAGCTAGTTCTGGCCCTAGGATTGACATGAAACAAATCACAACTGAAAGGGGCAGGCTTTGGATGGTAAAGCAGCAGATTGTGACTTTTCACAGACTCGGAGGCTATGAAGCTGTACCTGGTGCATCCAGAGCCCTCCTTCTAGGCCAGCGGTTCTCAACCGATGGGTTGAAACCCCTACCGGGGTCTCATAACAGATATCCTGCATATCAGATATTTACATTACAATTCATAGCAATAGCAAAATTACAGTTATGAGGCAGCAATGACAATTTTATGTTGGGGGTCACCACATGAGGAGGAGAACTGTATTAAAAGGTTGCAGCATCAGGAAGGTTGAGAACTTCTTCAGCTCATGGACTTCCCTCCTCCAGCTTCTTGTTCCCTTATAACCCTGCCATTTTGTCCTGCTCTTTCTTTTCTTCTTCCTCTCTTGGCCCCCTTTCCTGATTTCCTTTGCCCAAACTCTCTTTGCCTTCCTCTCTTGCTTCCCCATTCCTCCTCTCACGGTCTGGTCCAGCTTGCTTTCCTGGTCATTATACTGTTTTCTCTCCCTGCTCTGAATCTTCCAGACACCTCTGGATGTACCTCTCTCATATCTACAGTATAAACCTTTCCCTCAACCATACCTTGGAGCAGCCATGTCCTCAATTTATACATTTTAGATGTCTGTTGAATATTCTTTCAGACATCTGTTATAAAACGGTTTATATCCAGAAAGAAGAAATGGAATGCTATTGTTTAATAAGGAAAGAGTTCATGTTCCAATGGAATGAATAAATGGTGATAGCTTCACAACAATGTCAAAGTGATTAAGGCCACTGAATTGAACACCTAAAATAATTAGACTTACACTGTATATATCAAAGAAAAATAAAAAGAAGACTGAAAAAATGGGACCATCCAATGGGTTCTATGCAGAAATCCTCTCCAGTTACAACCTCTCTTTTCTAAACACACACACATGTGCCTCCTATTTCCAGATCAAGGAATGACCTTATTGGAAAACTATAACCCTCATTCTTAATACCTACTTTCTTATTTCTTGCAGTGAGATTTTTTTCTTTTTGCATTGAGTGAGTACTGTGGTTAAAGTCACCCATCACTGGTTCTGACATCTCTAAGGGACAAGGGGACAAGGCCATCCATCTAACTGAGCAGATACCTGACAATCACTGATCTATTCCATTACTTTTAATATGGACAGCATGCAATTTTGATTAGTGGCAAGTTACAATTTTGTTTTCTCCTGACTAGTGGGAAAATATAAGACAGTTGATGCTCTGGAGCCGAAGGTAGAATGTTTCATGCGAACAATATCTAATGCTCTTTGGCTGGTGCTATGTGTGGTGGCATGCCAGAGAAGCACAAGACGAACTTCAATGGTCTTCTCACAGAAAGACTGTGGGATTCTGGGGCGAAAACAGAGGCCTTTCCTTTTTATCCTGAGGTCATTGTTCTGTCTCTTCTTTGTCTGGCACACAGAGTCAGAGACCGTGCTGTTGAACCTCCCTGAACTGCAAAGATGCATGCTGTATCAGTGTTATGATTGGATACACGACAAGGGGTGCACCGTTAGTCTCTGTCTACTTGACACCAACTGGAGTCACTTGGGAGGAGGGAGCCTCAATTGCATCCTTTAGATCTGTTAGGCACATCTATGTAGCACTTTCTTGGGGATTTATGGATGTGGGAGAGCCCAGCCTACTGTGGATGGAACCAGCCCTGGGCAGGTGGTCTGGGAGATATAAGAAAGGTAGCTTGGAAACAAGTCAGTAAATCCTTGCTTTGGAAATAAGCCATGGTTCTTGCTTTGGCTTCTGCTTGAGTTCCTGGCCGGACTTAACTTTCTTGACGGACTGTGAGCTGTAAGATAAAATAAAGCCTTTTCTCCCCTGCTTGCTTTCAGTCATGGTGTTCATGACAGCAACAGAAAACAAAGTGTTTCAGGAGTGAAGTTATAATGTGAAACATCTTGGGCTATTTGAATTTCTATGAAAGCTAGTTATGAGACCAGAGTTTCCCTTAATTGGTGATGCTTCTCAGTGAGAAGTGAGAGGTTAATAAAATTAAGATTAAGATGGTGTTTGGTCATAAATTAACACACTTGTAAAAGTTATATAATCATAGTATTGGAGAACTTACTAACCAGAGCACTTCTTAGATTAGTTTCATATTGCTGAGGTAAAGAGCATTGATTGCTTGGCTTCGATTTTCAGACAAATATTGTCACGAGGTTGTGGGACATCAGGTCTGAAATCAAGCAGTCTGCAGTTCTCTGATACCTGCAGGGCAGAAGATTCTTTACCTCTTGCACCCATTACCATCTGGTGATAATCCTTTCTGTCCCTTGGCTTGTAGATGCCTTGCCTTTGTCTGACTCCATTACTGTCTTGGCTGTTTTCTCTTTGTATGCTGTCTCTGCATCTTCTTCTTTGTATAACAACACTAGTTAAATTGGATTAAGCCCACTTAGTAAGGTATTAACCTAACTTACTTAGAAACAACCCTTTTTCTAAGTAAGGTTACAGTCTAATGTCATGGATGCTGATATTTCAGAATTCTGTAGGGTCACAGTGTCATTGTAGTATCTACTAAATTGCTTCTGAAATACTGGGCATGCAGAGTTTTAGTTGCTACAACTTAATAGAAGTAGGTTGAAATATAAGGAGAATGACTTAGTGACACAGAATTCAAAGACACAGGGAATTAAAATAGTGTAGGTGATGTGGCGGGGGATGCTCAGAGATAATTTTCTTCATGTTTGGTATACAAAATATCCCTCTATCTGCTGACTCATGGGAAACAGAATCTCTAGATGTGAACTCCTCATACACCTGCTTTTATGAATAAGCTTTTATGTATGTATTTGTGTGTATGAGTCGGTATGACAATATGTTTGTGTGAGCATAGGTCTGTAGGTGTGTGTACTGTGTGTATATGTGTGCATTCTTATGCCTATGTTTGAATGTGTGTATGCATACATGTTTGTAAGAGAGTTTGTGGTTAATTTATGAAATGTAATGGACAAAATGATTTGTAGATGTAATTTTCATTTCCCTTCTGTGTTAGAAGAGTGAGATTCAGTGGGAGATAGTAGTTGTAAATAAGAAAGCCTAAATTTGAGTTTGTTAGGCTCTTCATTTGCTGATGTTAATGAGATAGGGGCTATAAACACTATATACACTGCAACAATTATTCTATCAGGACAACAATAATAAGATAGGACTGTCCAGGTCAAGTGAATGTGTGGTTACCTCTTTTGAAAGAGAAGTTTATTGATGCCTCATGAACATGGTTTACAAGGTGAAGTGATTTTGATCTCTAGAAAATTAACATTAATTCTAAACTTCAGTGAAGATATTTCATGATTTTAGGTGTTAGTGTCCTAAAGATTTTTAGCTGAGTGTGGGTTTTGATGACAATTTTACTGCATATAATTTAAATTTAACTGAATGGTTTTAAATGAAGTTTTGAAGGAGAATACAGCTTTTCTTAAAATGACGTCGGAACAATTCCTTTATTGCATAGGCTTTTTTGTACACTTCTATAGTTAGCCCATTTTCTTATTTCTGACAACCCAGCCTTGCCTTGCACTTTCTTTTTACAGGTGAGCATTTTTAGAATAGAAAGATAAACTCAACACTGGAATTGAGCTTTATTCAACCCTAGTGTAATCAATTTGTTCTACTTTTTAAAACATTCTTTGCTTATTTTAGTCTCTTTGCATTTCTATTTATCTTCCAGAATTGCTCGATGATTTGTGTAACATAAGCTTCTTGGATTTTGATTGGGACTGTATAGGATATATAGCTTGTGTTTGGGAGAACTGGCTTCATAAAAATATCTCCCAAGCTGTGACTCTGTAGAGTTCTACATTTATTTCTGATTCTGTCATTTCTCTGTTTGGAATGTTGCTATTTAGGATTTGGAAATTTGGTTTGAAGGCAATAAGAGGAAAATAGCTATTTCTTTGTGGCTCCTTTTACTTATATGTTCAGTAAGAACTCCATTTTATTCAATTATTAAAATGAACATTTGGATAATTTCCAGTGGTTTTATTAACATGAGTAATTTTTGCATATTCAGTTACAAGTTTCATTAGATATATGTTTTCATTTTTCTTGGGTAAATTCCTCGGTCTGAGCTTGGTAGGTTATATATAAACGTTAAAAATTTAAAAATAATGGCAAATTGTTTTCCAAGGAGGCTGCTGCGTTATGCCTTCCTACCAGAAATGTGTGAACATTTGTATTTCCATGTGCTTACCTGGTTTGGCATTACCGGTACACATTAAACACCCTTAATTAAAAAGAAATCCCAAATTTAAAACAGTTCAAAATTTTACACTTAGAAATAATTTTAAGAATTTATTTTGTGTATGAATGTGCACACCACTGCAGTGGCAGGTGGGATATAGAGAGGACAGCTATAGTGAATTGGTACCTAATAGGATCTAGGGATTGAACTCAGTGAAGTCAGGTCATTGGGTCTGTGTAAAAGTGCCTCTGCTTTCTGAGTCACCCGGCCTACTGCCAATCCTAAACCACCTGATGGCTGATAAGATGCCACAGCTGGAAAATTCCACATCTAATCTCATGTGCTCACAGCCAAAACACAAGCGCATCAAAATGGCTGCATCGGATGATTTCAGGCAATGTGCATAAAGTGCATGTGAAATGTGTGTATTTAGCGTTTCTGTTTAGTTATTATTTAGGAAGAGCAAGCATCAACCGAGGAGGACCTGCCATCAGACTGCCTTTGTTCATGTCTGTGGGGTGTTTTCTTGATTGCTAATTGATATTGTGAATTCTATCCCAGAGTAGGTGGTCCTGAGTTGGATAGAAAGGTAACTGGAGGAAGTAAGCCAATAAGAAACGTCCCTACATGGTCTCTGCTTCAGAGTGCCTCCAGATACCTACCGTGAGTTCTTGCCTCAGTTTCCCTGATGATGAACTATAACCCACAAATCAAATAATGCCTTTATTCCCTGAGTTGGTTTTGGTCAACATTTTACTGCAGCAAGAGAGAAGCACCAAGACACCATCCTAAGACATCTCATCTCATATCTGCAAGCATGCAAAATCAGAAAAAAGTCCAAATCTACAATACCTTGTGTCTCAAGTCTTTGAGATAAGAGATGAAGTATATATTAGCTGTAATCATCTCAGTGGGTGGTTCATGGTGTTATCTGTTAAATATCCTTCTTTATATTGACTGTGAGGATGAACTTCTCTTTCTTTTTATTGGTCATTTGAGTGTCTTCTTTTGTGAGATTTCTACCATAAGTTTTAACCCATTTAAATTGTTTTATGTACAATCTACAAATTATTAGAGTTTCAAAGAAAAGAATAAGTTGATATACTAGACTTATCAAAATTAAACAAGTGTTCAAAAATTTTAGGAGGGAAAAGCCAATGTCACTGTATAAGTGGACACTTTCTACTTTTTGAATTTACTTGGTTATTCTGGATTTTTGAATTTTTATGTATTCTTTATAGTTTGTTGATGATTTTGATTAAATAGGTTTCTTGAATTTTGATTGGGATTATATAGGAATATATAGATCATATGTGTAAGAACTGACATCATAAAAATGTTTTATGAGCTGAGAACATGATATAGCTCTGCATTTGTTTATGTCTTCTCCCATTTCTCTCAGCAATATTTTACAGCTCAATGTACAGGCACTTGTTAAGAAACATCTCATGCATATACCATGTTTTTAGCATGTTCAATAGTATTTCATCTTAATTCAATATCCAGCTTTCCATTGTAAGTTTATAGGGATGCAATTGATTTTACATTAATACTAAATCATGAAAATCTGTTAAGCCCACTGAATGGTTAATTAAAATCATTTGCTTAATTTATACATTCATTAGGATTTTGTACATAGCTTGTCATGCCATCTTCAGATGACAAGAGACTAAGTACTCCAGTATAGATTTTTACCTTGTTTTCAGTTTTAGCAGAAAATTATCTGTTTGCTTTCCACAGGCATCATTCAATAGATTACCTATTTTATCTTTTATTTACATTTGCTAAAAAATAACCATGAATAAATGCTGACTTTTGTAAATGCTTTACTGCAATTATAATTATGTGACTTTGCTTTTTAAAGATTTAATTGTTTTATTATATATATAGATGTGTGTGTGCGCACGTGTACACGTGTCTATTATTTAACTTATCTTTATCTGTATGGGTTTGTATACAGATGTATGGTGGTATTTACAGAAACTGGAGGGTTTGGGGACTCCTGCAACTGGAGATACTGGCTGTTGTGAGTCTTGTTATGGGTGCTAGGAACTGAATCCACATCTTTTGCAAGAGCAGTAAGTAATCTTAACTGCTGAGACATCTCTCCAACCACTGATTTTCCTTTTTAAGTCTTTAAAAATGATAAAAATGCACTGAGTGACTTTTATATGTTAAAGAACCTTTATGTTTTTAGAATATTGGGTACAGATGTACTGTAGTTGGTGTGGTAAAATTTGATATTACTTTTTGTGCCTACACTCATGAAGAATATTTGTCTTTCTTGTTTTCAAGACACCTTTGTCTTGGCATCAGGTTTGTCATAATGGTGGTTTCATAAAATAAGTTAGAACTTGGTTTCTATAATTTAATTCTTGGAAAATTTTATGCTGTCTTCTAGTCATAACATGGTCATTTCACTCATGGTATTATGAAGCTGTGGTAGCCTGTACTACATCATGCCTGTCCACATTCCAGTATGGATGAGAGATGAGCTCAAAACGCTTTACTCCTACCTGAGAGCCTATTGGCAATGGGGAGGGAGAGTCAATTTTCCTTGAGTGTATGACCTTGGGTAGGATGGCTTCAAACCAATGTGTATATAAGCAACATTAACTGGACTCAATAAGAGTTTTTTTTAAGCATCCATGAAACTTAGGATATGGATATTATCAGAATACATTGTATACATGCACAGTATTCTCAAAGAAGAGATGAAAACATTATTTAAAGAAAATAAGAGACTGGATGACAGTATATGTTGTAGTTGTGATTGCCTAGCACATTAAGATTCCTGGGCTTATTTTACAATGCCACAAAAATAAATTAAAAATTGATGTTACTGGTAAAAATAATGTTCAAATGATTACATATTTCAAAAGAATATTAAATTAGATGTTACATATGTTTTTTACATGTTGGTAGGAAATTTTTTTCCTGTGAAAATGGACTATTCTTTTCCATATTACTTTTAACTTATTTGGGTCTTAATATTGAAGTGCATTATTGTTGACTGTATGTGTTCTGGTATTCTTTTTTTAGCTAATAGTTTAATCTCTACTTTTTTAATAAGAATATATAGGTCATTCATATTTAATATAATACCCATGAACAATAGTTTATTTTGGTATGTTTCTATTTGTTGTTTTCTTTTGTCCCAATACATTTTTGTTCTTTTATTTCCTACAATAAGTGTGTCTTAATAACGTCTCCCTCCAGAGAACATTTTGTATTTTCACAAATGGTGTTAAAACACTGGCTTCTACTTCCTTTCCTGTTCATTGTGGTATTGTTGTTATATATTTTGTTTCTAAATATTTATATTGCTATTTCTATTTTTTACAGTTATCACTATAATAGTTTCCAACAACAAATAGATGACTTTTATGCTTACTGACATGTTTATGTATTATATCACCAGTCATCTCATGAAAATGCTTACTTCTTCTTTAAGACTGTATTTTACTACTTTATTGTAATATGTATCTTCTACTAGAACTCTATTTTATTTAAATTAGTGCTTTGTATAACAGCCTTTAGATTATTTTTTAAATATTTTGTTTAATGAAGAATTCTGAGTAAATTTTTGCTACTTTATAGCAATTTTTCTTAGTATTTTTGGTTTCTTGGTTTCTAACAAGAAGTCCTATGGCATATTATATTTGTTCTTCTGTGTGTCCTGACATTCTGTGTCTAGCTTCTGTCTCTTTGTAAGAGCTGGTTGTATACCTAATTTCCAAGCTGAATATTTAGGAAAATTGAAATGACATATTAAAATAATCAATATGGAAATATTTATGTCATAGAAGTAAGTTAACATTTTAGGCCACAGTCCCTGTACACTTCTAGAATCCTATTTAATATTCAAAAAACAAATAATCATCTGTTAAGATGTTTACTCCATAGGTGTATTTTTGGTGCTCAGAAATTTGTTTTAAACCTAGTTGTGGTGGTCACAGAATAATCTTTATTATAGTGAGAATAGCTCCATGGGTAAATAATCCTTTTTTCTTTGTATTGTAGGGCATTTACACTTTGATAAAAAGATGAACATTTTAAAGTCCTTTATGTAATCTACTCACAAATTTCAGGGTTATTCGCTTGATATTCTGTGACTGTCTCTCATGTGTGAATTAGATGATTGATTATTCAGCCAAAGACTCTTCCATGGCTTTTTTTTAAATATTCTAGATGGAAAACTCAATTTTTGCTTTTGTCCCCATGTACTCTAATCTTTCTATTTTAGTGGTACTTTGGACTTTGATTAGATTCCCCTTCTTTGCATAGAAGGCCTAGCAATGACTATGGCAGTGGGTTGGTACAGTCATTGAGCTCCTGTTGCTTTTTCACATTTTCAGGACTCATTGCAATATTGACTATTGTTTAGTCATTTTAGATAAAGCCCACACCTATTACACCATTATAACTGGAATAAGAATGCAAAAATGTTAAATTGTGTGTTTCCCTTTGATCGTTTAATGCATACTTTCATTATTCTTTATCCCCACTGAAAACACTCATTAAGTATTTAGATCCTACCTACTAGTGTTCAATAATTTAATAAGTCTTTTTATCATCTAATAAATATGCAATAAATGACCATAATATGACCAGTATAATATCCAAAGCATTTGAACCTCACAACATTTATTCCTTATGTAATTTCAAAGGGCATGTGAATGATTTGGATAAGATAAACTACAAAATTAGATTTACTTCTCTCCACTAGTCAAAACTTCATCTTACCATTTTTCTTCATTTTTCTTTCATAATTCAGAGAAAAAGGCAGAAGTCATTATTGAGTATAAATTTCTACTATCTTCAGCGAAGGGGACATAAACTATGGAGGAATCTACTTTCATTTTTGATTGTAAAATTTGGAAGGCACTGGGAAAGATATATTGTCAAATAGGCACTTTCTGATTTCTTACCACGGAAAATACACAGAAATCATCAAGAGTCACATTAAGGAAGTAAAGAGCACTGGCTTGACTGGAAAATCTATCAATTCTTTGGAAATGATCATTTCTTTTCATAGGTAGTAAGTCAAACTTTCTGTGTGTGGGCACTCTACACTAAGTGGAAGTGGAAAATGTAATATATAGCTCTTTCTCTTATAATTCAACTCCGTACTTCTCTTTATTAGCCTAACCAATCTTCTATACATCTTGACCTTCTTATAGGAGCCATCTCATTGCTTTCTATCTTTACAAATTATTTTCTTGCTTCTCAAAGGCAAAGTCTATAAACTTCACCTTCAAGATTAATATTGAGACCTCCTATTGTCCAAACGCTTTCCTAGGGAATGCCCCATGGATTAGGGTTCGTGATATAAGGTCTTGCATACAGAATGTTGAGAATGTCTGTCCTGTACACACCATTGGAGCAATTTAAAAAGCCATGGCTGACTGTGCATATAGGCACGCAATGTTCAAATGCTGTGACAGGCTGTATTACTTTGACAACAAACAAACAAACAAACAAACAAACAAA
>LOEQ01007505.1:35246-50977 GCA_001685075.1 Bramus lutescens | reverse complement strand
AAATGAGGTACTCAGTGTCACAGAGGTCAAGAAATTTTCCCAGGGTTACATGGTTAATAGCCAAAGTAGTTAATATATCAAAATAAAACTTAGGCATCAGAATCATTGGGTACAACGAAGGAATCACTAGTTATAGACTTTAGAGGGGTTATGAAATGATAGGTGAAAAATGCTTTACGTTGTCAGTACACAAATTAAGTTCAGAAACCTGAAAATCATAGAGCATTTTGTATTGGAGAATAGCTGGAAGGAAAGTTGTCCTCTGACCTTCACATACACACCATAGTATGTTAAGGAAATAAAAGGAGCTATTACTATGCCTTTGCTTTAAGTGAAAAAAAACCCTCATATTTGTATAGTACTGCTTTAGCAGTCATGCCTTTATTTGCAAAATCTAGAACACTAACTCCTAGTAGCTAACAGCTAACTTATAAAAGTTTGTTGAGCTAAACTAAATATATAATCTCAGGCATACTTATCTGTACCTTCAGTTTATCCCCATTTCACAGATAAGAACATTGAGAGGCTGGGGAGATGGCTCAGTTGGTAAAGCGCAAACAAGAAAACCTGAATTTGATCCTCACCATACATGCAAAACTGAATGAGAGAGAGAGAGAGAGAGAGAGACCAAGCGAAGTGGCCTGCATCCACCTATAATCCTATCACTGGAGAAACAAATACAGGAGGATTCCCTGAGGCTTGATAGCCAGGCAGTCTAGGGAAAGGGGTGCCTCGAACTCAGTGAGGGACCTTCTTTCAGAAATAAGGTAGAGGGTCACTAAAGAAGATACCCTGCATCACCCTTGTCCTCTGCAAGCACGTGCATACTGACGTATAAGCAGTTTGGGTCTTCCTGTAAGAAAAAAACATGCTCTGAGGGTATAACTGAGTGGCCATACTTGCCCAGGCGGCACCAGGTCCTTGAGTCAATCAAAAAAAAAATGAGGAAAGGAAGAAGAGGAGGAGGGGAGGAAGAATGAAAAGGAGAGAAGGAAGGAGCACCTAGGAAAGGAAGACTGCCTTAAATTCATTCTATAGGAAATCCTCTCAGTCCCTTTGAGAGCACCAGTGATTTATAGTGGTTTCTCCATTCAAGAGCTCTGGTTTCAATTACTAGCATGTAGTAGGAGATGGAAGCAGGTCTTTGGAGATAGTGCTGATGGGCCAAACTCCCAAGGCCTACAACTTCTGAGAATGGATTTTTTTTTAATGACATACCAATGATAATTTGCAAATGTGTGTCCCAGATCTCATCAAAGCACTGGGTCACATCCCAAATCTATTTTAGGAAGACAAAAATATAACTGATGGAAGATATATTATGATCTAATTCATTGTAGCAGGAATGAGCTACACAGGGCAGACAAAAAAGACTTAGTTTTTAGGGCAGCTTTAAGTGTCTCTCAGGCTCTGAACTTCAAATTCCTGGCGCATCCTTCTAATATAATAATAACCACTTTGTACAGATATGAATATTAGACATCATTCATAAATGGTCTATGACAAAGACTGGCCTGGACTCTGTGTATCTTCAGTAACTGATATTTATACAATACCATTATGTAAAGTCACCACTTACTCCCCACTTTTCAGTCAACCATCTAATTACTAAATGGCTCTGTAGTTACAAGTTATTAGTTACAATAAGGTGGAGGGACTGTCTTGAACACCTGACACACGTATCCCTGTCATTAAAAGGTAGATGTTCCCTAAGAACTAAAGTTGTATCTGATGACTATAATCTGGGCACTAAGAACCAAACTTGTCTTTACAAAAACCCAATAAGGATTGCTTTTACCTAACTATACAGAAGAGAAATTTGTTCAAATTCATAATTCACAGGTCTTCTGATTCAAACCTGATTTCTTTAATGATGTGTATTGTTAGCATCCTGGAGAAATAGCACCCAAGAAGACAGCATAAACTGGAATTCTGAGCCTAGAAAACCGAATGTGAAACGTGGATTTGTGATAAGCCTAAACCTGGATTGAGCCTGACAAGGAGCCCTTAAATCACAGACAGCTTTGCCCTTGGACATCTCCCTTTGCTATTCTAACTTTCCCATTCCTGAACCTATCCGTAAAGGAAATCTTTAAATTTCTGTTTCTTTGTTTCCCAACTTTTGAAAGCAGATGTCATACCAGTCTTTCATGAACACTACGCATTTGTGATGTCAGCATCCGTAAAGCCGAGAGATGCAGGATAACTGAAACAATGAGGGGAGGCGGAGAGGACCTCTGGATGTACAAAGAGCGGTTTATGTGCACGAATCTTTGTGACAGGCCTTCCACAGAAATGGTGCTACGCTGGAAAACAAAATTGTACTGCGATTGCAATGTAGAACTCATGCTTCCAAGCCGCTGGCCTCATAAATATGGCTCAGCATTCTTCAGAATTACACAGGGCCTAAAGAATGTGTGAGCCTATACAATAATAGCAATTGTGCTACTCAAATAACTGTCCTGTACCAGGGTCTGGGCCATGAAAAGGACAAACAGTAAAAGATTTTTAAATGCCATAGACACCCAGGGTGTCATAAGACAATTCAAAATTGTCATCACCAAGACTTCAATACAGTGGGATGTCCTGGGAACAGCTGAATTTAGAACCAGGAAAACCCAACCAGGTCCATTCTTTGCTCTATACTTCTTATTTTTCTTCTTCCTCTTTTTTTTTTATAGCTTTGGACAAGTCAGTGAGTGACATCAAGCCATGGTTGCCTCCTGTGCAAACTGAAGGTCATATAACAACTTGATGATAATATTATGATGACTAAGGTTACATGTAAAAAGCCTGGTGCCTAGCATGCAGCAGACACTGTATTCGTTAGCATGAGCTTTCTTGCCTACTGGAGAATATTCAAGGTTTGAGTAACCTGAACTGAAAAACAAAATCATTTTTAAGGTTTTCAAAAAGTCTACTTAATGATTTTTTTCCATCCATTAGTGATATTTGTTAAATACCCTAGAGTTAGGGAAATTATTCAGTTGTTGTTCCCAAAGTGTCATTGGCTCTTAGTGAGACAGCAACTGCAGTTCTATGCCTGCCCTATTTCCTTCCTTTCATTTCCCTCTCTTATGTAAGGTCCTGGAAACCACAAGAAATCAAAAAGAGTACCCTGGGAAAGAAAATATTTGTACTCGTGGCTGCAGGTCCTTTCATCTACAGATTTCAAAGCTTTTTTTCCCATAAGTAATTACTAGCCCTGCTCAACATGTGTGAATGCCGAGGCACCATCAAATGAAGAGGCTTGTCTTCAATCACAAGGCAAGTCAGAGGACGGGCTACAAACAGAACAAAGCTGTCTAGCTTCCCAGCTTTGGGCTCTAAAGTAGGACACATGAAAATCAACAAAACTTAAAGTGTTGAGGGCAAAAGTTTGAAGAGGACTGGAGATGTAGCCCAGTTGGTAGAGTGCTTGCCTAGCATGTATGAAGCCCCTGGCTGTATCACAAGAAATATATAAAACTGGGCCTAGTGGTATATACCTATAATCCCAGTGTAATGTAACATTTTACTCTTTTGACTTTTTTTTGAGGGGGGCACCATCCACCTCCCAAATAAATCACACACAGAGGCTTATTCTTAGTTATGAATGCCCGGCCTTAGCTTGGCTTGTTTCTTGTCAGCTTTACTTAAGTTATCCCATCTGCCTTTTCCCTCTGGGCTTTTATCTTTCTTATTTTTGTGTATCTTACTTTCCTTCTTACTCTGTGGCTGGCTGGCTGGCTGGGTGGCTGGCCCCTGACATCCTCCTCCCCTTGTTCTCTTGTTGCTCTGCCCCTTCCTCTGTTCTTTTATTTATACTCTCTGCCAGCCCTGCCTATCCTTGCTCCTGCCTTGTTATTAGCTGCTCAGCTCTTTATGAGACCATCAGGGGTTTTAGACAGGCACAGTAACACAGCTTCACAGGGTTGGACAAATGCAGCATAACCAAAAGTCACACACCTTAAAATAACATTCCCTGACATACCAGCAATTGGGAGGTAGATCAGATGTTCAAGCACTCAGACTCAGCGACACCGAGTTCAAAGCCAGCCTATGCTACATGCATCCCTGTCAATAAAGAAAGAGACAGAGAGAAAGACCAAATTTTGTGAGTTTAGTGTGTTTCTGATGCTGTACCTTTGCGTCAATGCAGTGAGAAAAGCTAAGTTTCAGAGTCAAGTCTGACTTCAAATCTCAGCTCACCCCCTTACTGTCTATAACCTTAGTCAAACCACAAGCAAGGATATTTTTCTTGGGGTTCAGGAGAAAACCCAGTGATTTCTGTAAAAGAGCTGAGCTCAGTGCCAGGTGCTTTTCAAATGATGACAATGTTGGCTCATGTAGCAGAGAAGAAAATGAAAACACCCTTCTTAAACATGCATAATGAAAATAGATAGCTCTTTCAGTCAAAGGTCTTTTAAAGCCATAATCACTGTTGTGTCTTAGCTTACACATGACTGTATACTGAATATCTCACACTACAACACAGATAAAGCCTGCTTTGTCCAGGCTCCTGATCCTTTTCTCCCTGGAATTCTGTGCTTTCGCTCACAGCCTAAGCCCAGTCTATCAGCAAGTTCTGGTATCCAAGTCTCCAGTATATATCCAAAGTTCTAGCTTTATTTTCACAGCCCATCCATACCTGATAGCTCCTCCCTCTTTACCCGGCTGCCCTCTTTCTCCTGGACCAGCAAGCATCTTAACTAATGCTCCTTTCTGTGCTCATGTTCTTTGCCACACCATGATCTTCTGAAAACGTCATTCTGGTCTTATACTTTCCCTATTTAAAACCTACAGGGTAGCGGGAGGGGACTGTCAAGAACATTTACCACTCTTGCCAAGGACCCAAGTTTGGTTCCCAGCACCCACATCAGGCAGCTCACAAGCACCTCTTACTCCATTTCCAAAGGATCTGACACCTCTTCTGGCCTCCACGGTGTATGTGGTACACTGACAGGTGCAGACAAAACATTCATGCACATAAAATAAATAAGCCCTTAAACAAACAAAAGACAAAACCTGGGGCTGGAGCAATGGCTCAGCAGTTAAGAATACTGGCTGCTCTTCCAGAGGGCCCAGTTAGATCCTGATAATCCCCACAGTGGACTCCAGTCTCTGGGGAAGCTGATAATATCTTCTGGCCTCCAAAGACACTGAATGCACATGATGCACAGACACACATGCAGGCAAAAGACCCATCCACAAAAAATTAACATTTTTAAAATAGTAAACACAGACTTCTCATCAACCTTATAATACCTGGCTTACGGTGGGGGCCAGGTCTTTGGAGGTAAAGGACGTCTACAAAGTACAGAAAAAACAAGTGCATTCTGACTATGCTGAGATGTTTGATAAAATGAAACATAGTGTATAGGGAAGAACTAACAGAGGATAAAAGACAAATTAGAGAATAACCCGGACAGAATCAGGAGTAAGCTGGGACAGGCTTTAAAGAATTGAGTCTCTAGAGATTCTGGTTTATTATAATTAAACCAGATAAACAAAAATCATCACTGGGAGCAAAAGTGATACCTACCGCTTTATGTTGTTGGCATTTTCAAATATAGTTCCTTTTTAAAGATGTATTTATCTGTCTGTCTGTTGAGCGTATGCACACACGTATACTTGTGCACAGAAGCTAGGAAGGTGTCCTCCTCTATTGTGCTCCAACTATTACTTGGAGCAAAGGCTCTCCTTGAGCTTGCAGTATGTACTTTATACGTTAAGATGGGCACACATATGATAAAGCCAGCTTAGAAAAATAAGTAGAACACAACTGAACTGAAATCAACATGCATACACACACATACATACACACACAGATGAACACAAAACATATATTCATATACACTATTAGAATAAACCAGTTCTACTGGACATGGTGGCACACATATAATCTCAGTACCTGGGAGGTAGAGACAGGAAGATGAGGAAAGGAATTCAAGGCCATCTTCAGTTAGATAGAGTTTCAGACCAGGTGAAGTCATGTGAGACCATGCCTCAAAAAAACCAAATAAATACAGGCATAGTATGACACACCTGTGATTCTGGCACTTGGGAGGAGGAAGAAGGAGGGCCAGGAGTTCAAGGTCATCTTTGGCTACACAGTTAATAAGAGGCAAGCATGAGCTACACAAGACTGCCTCAAATAAACAAAATAGATAAATAAGTAGATAAATGCAATGCAGCACATAAATAGGCATTAAGAATAGAAGTCACATAGTCAAAATAGATGAAAAAATGAGCTTTGACGATGTTCAGTATCTCCTTATAATAAAATCCCTGAAGAAAATAGGAATAAAAAGTTCAGCCTATATAGCTCTGTCAGACACATAGAGCCAAGGTTATAGAAAATGGGGGAAAAGCATGTCCTCTAAACCAAGAGTAAGCCAAGGGCCTTATGCTCTTCACTCCTATTCTGCAGAGTGCTTCCTCTGTTAGTTAAAGCAGTACTGCAAAAGAAAGAAAGAAACAGGATACGATACAAGCAAGGAGGCCGAAGTCAAAGTCTCCCTGTTTACAGATTGCGTGGTCCTACATCTAGAAGACCCTACGGGGTTATTTTTGCAATTAGATTTGATAGACACTTACAGCAAACAAGCAAGTTGCAAAATTAAAATACAAAAGTCCATGACTTTTGGCTAGTAAAATGGCTTATCTGATAAAGGTGCCTGTTGCTAAGTCTAACAGCCTGAGGAGAATCCATGGACCCCACACATTGGCAGCAGAGAACCTACACCCATAGTTTGTCCCCTGATTATACGCATGTGTGCACACAAGCACACACATTTTAAAATGTAGTGTTTTTTAATTAATAGGGCTAGGGTGTAGTTCAGTTGGTAAAGTGCTTGCCTATCATGTACAAGCTCTGAATTCAATCCCCAGTGCTACACAAACTGGGTGTGGTAATTCCAGCACTCAGGAATAGTAGAGGCAGGAAAATCCAAAGTTTAAGGTCACCCTCAGTTGCAGGCCAGCATATAGACAGAAGTTTCTGTCCCACCTGGTCCTGCAGCCATTCAGTCCCAAAGAAACACCTAGAGGCTCATATTAATTATAAACTGTTTGTCCTACTAGCTCAGGCTTATTATTAACTAGTTCTTACAACTTAAATTAACCCATAATTCTTATCTGTATTTAGCCACTTGGCTTGGTACCTTACTCAGTGAGGCATTCTCATCTTGCTTCCTCTGCATCTGGNGGCTTATTATTAACTAGTTCTTACAACTTAAATTAACCCATAATTCTTATCTGTATTTAGCCACTTGGCTTGGTACCTTACTCAGTGAGGCATTCTCATCTTGCTTCCTCTGCATCTGGCTGGTGACTGACTCTGCCTTTTCTTCTTAGAATTCTCTTAGTCTGGTTGGCCCGCCTATACTTCCTACCTGGCTATAGGCCAGTCAGCATTTTTATTAAACCAATATTAGTGACAAATCTTTACAGTGTACAAGAGCATTATTCCACAGCACCAGCATGGGATACATGAGATCCTGTCTCAAAAAAAGAAAATTATAGTAGCTATGTGTGTGATGACACACACTGGGGGTATCAGCATTTGGGAAGCTGAAGTGAGGGCATCAGTTGAGCCCAGGAGTTTGAGACCAGTTTGAGTAAAACAGTAAGGTTTCACATGAAAATGACTGTTGAATGGAGCAGGTATGATGAGTGTGTATACCTATCTAGCCCAAGAGCTTGGGTCAGATTGAGGAACCTAGTCTACCTCTTTAAAAAGCAAAATGGGCCAGGTGGTGCACTAACCCAGCACTTGGGAGGCAGAGGCAGAGGCAGGTGGGTCTCTGTGAATTCAAGGCCAGTCTTGTCTACAGAGTGAGTTCCAGGACAGTCAGGGTTGTTACATAGAGAAACCCTGACTTATAGATATACAACTGGCAAAAAATAAAAACTAAAATCAAACATTAAACCAACACCATTAGTCATCAGGGAAGTACAAATCAAAGCTGCAGTGAGATACTGCTGTATACCCATTACATTTGCTACATATTTTTTATAATGGGAAACCACTCAGTATCTTCATATGAAAAGAATAGTCAACATTATTTTGTTATCCAATTTGGCAGAGACATGAAAAAACTAGAACCCTCAGGTCAGTGAGATGGCTTAGCAGCTAAAAAGCATTTGCTACAGAGGACTGAATTCAGTCCCCTGAATCCACCCACTGTGGAAGGAGCTCTCTCTCTCTCTCTCTCTCTCTCTTTCTCTCTCACACACACACAAACACACACCTATATACCATTAATACATGAATAAAATAGCCTTTAAAAGTTACTAGAATCCTCACATGTTGCTGGTGAAATGGTACAATCAATAGAAAACAGCTTTTCAGTTCCTTAAAAAGTTACACAGAGAGTTAACATATACCCAAACAACCCTACTCTTTGATACATAGCCAAAAGAATCAAAATTTTTTGTCTGCACAAAAGCTTCTTTATGAATGCTCATAACAGTATTATTCATGATTGTCAATTGCCCACTAACTTATAAACAGATAAATACATTTTGATGTCTAGGGCTTTTTGCTTTGTTTGAGACAAGCAAGGTTTCATGTCTTCCGGGCTGGCCTCTAATAATAATATACTACTAATAATATAAATTATAATATAGTCAGGTGGTGGTGGTGAACACCTTTAATCCCAGCACTCAGGAGGACGAGGCAGGAGGATCTCTGTGAATTCGAGGCCAGCCTGGTCTACAGAGCAAGCTCCAGGACAGGCTTCAAAGCTCCAAAATTACACAGAGAAACCCTGTCTCAAAAAAAACAAAAGAAAAAATTATAATATAGGGGGCTGGAGAGATGGCTCAGAGGTTAAGAGCATTGCCTGTTCTTCCAAAGNACAGACAGAATATTGTATACATAATAAATAAATAAATATTTTTTTAAAAAAATTATAATATAATGATAATAATATAGCTGAGGATGACCTTGAATTCTTGATTCTCCTGATTTGTTTCCCAAGCACTTACTTGGATTATAGGCATGCACCACCACACCCATTAAAAACACCTGTATGTCTTCATACCATGAAATGTTATTTAACAATAAAAAAGAATGAAGCATGTAATGAGACCCTTTACTTTGTGTAATGGATTTTTAAAAAATGGAGTACTGGTTCATAATATAAAATAAGGAGTGAAAAAAGTCATAAGCTTTGAAGAAAACAAGGGGGAGGGGCATAAAAATGAAAATAAGACATGAAAAATGAAAAATCTTGAGAACAATTCAATTATGAACAACTATGCAACAAGTGTTTAGGGAAAGCAGATGGACTTGTCAACGTAGCATAAGTCCTAGGCAACATTAGGATTTTCTTTACTGTTTTTTTTTTTTTTAGATAGGGGTTTCCTCTCTAGATCAGACTGGTCTCAAACTCAATATGTAGCTGAGAATGACCTGAACTTCTGATATTCCTACCTCTATTTCTCAAGTGCTAGGATTACAGGCGTGAACCATCCTGCACTGTAACCTGGGCTTCACGCACGGCAGGCAAGCTCTTTCCCAGCTGAGTCTCGTCTCTAGACCTCACTAGCGCTGTCTAATTGTCCCGATTCTTCTGATTGTTCTGTTCAGCAGATGAAACAGTAAAACCAGGAAGATGCAGCATCATTTAGCACTGCCCTCAAGTGGTGGTAGCCCAAATGTCTTCTGGTTTCATAAACATAAAATATGCCTTCAAAGGAACTAATGGTGTCTATAGAAAGACAAGCAAATCAGAGGACTTAACAGCTCTTTTTCCCCTCTCCGCCTTTTCAAAGAGGGCTTGATTGACATGGTGGCACATGCCTGTAATTCCAATATTTGGGAGGAAGGAGACAGGAAGGTCTACAGTAATTCAAGATCATCTGCCCTACATAAAGAGTTCAGTTTAAAGCCAGACTGCACCTGATGAGATACTTCTTAAAAAACAAACAAGCAAACAAACAAACAAAAAAACAGCTGAGGAGATAGATGGCTCAGTGGATAATATGGCTGCCGTGCAAACATGAAGACTCAGTTCATATCCTCAGAGCCTACACGAAAGTCAGGCACAGTGATATGTAACTGTAATCTCAATGCCAGGAAGCAGAGGCCCACAATGGCCAGTCTATCCACATATACTTATACAAGTAAACATATATATCCAAACATGCACACACAGAGACAGTACCTAAGAAGAGGAGAAAAAGAAGAGAAAAGAGCAAAGACAGAAGTGAGAAAAGAAAGGTCTGAGAACAACCTGGTTTTCATAGTTATCAAACCTGTTCTAGTATCTGTGAACTTTCTATTTTATGGGAGGGGCAGGATCTTAACATGATTTCTATGACTTTAAATCTGTGATGCTCACCAGTTGGTGGTGGTGCAGAGGCAGAGGCAGGTGGATTTTTGTGAGTTCAAGGCCAGCATGGTCTACAGAGCAAGTTCCAGGACAGACTCCAAAGCTACAGAGAAACCCTGTCTTGATAAACCAAAAAAATAAAAGTAAATAAAAATAAAAAACAAAGAAACAAAAACCTGTGATTCCCCTGCACCAGCCTCTCTGTATCATGGAGATAATAGTGTGCCATGACATCCAGACAGTACCTTTAGAGAGCAATTTGACCATTGTATGACCATTGATTCTCACTCTGGGTCCATTTTTTTGCTTCCCCTCATGGCTTTTTCTCTTGGTTTTTGTAGTGCTGGGGACTGAACCCAGGTCTTTGCGCTTGCTGACAAGCATCCTACAACTGAGTTGCACTCCAACCCTCACTCAGTGTATATTCTCTTTTTTATTGTCAAGTTTTTGTTTATTACAGGCAGGGTCTACTGTAGTCCAGAGTGGCCTTGAACTTGCTTTGTAGCTGAGGATGGCTTTGAAGCTCTGGTCCTCCTGCCTCCATCTGCAGAATGTTGGGATGCCCAGTACACACCATGTCTGTTTAGTGCAGTGGTGAAGCTCAGACACGGAGCTTTGCTCATGCTAAGCAGACATTCTGCCAACTGAACCACATCCCCATTCCTATTTGTCTTTTTTTCACGTTTGTATTTTCTAAGAACAAAGACATTCTTTCATATATCTATAGAGCCACCTAAAATTATGATCAAATTCAGAAAATTTTAAATTGTTATAATTATGCATGGCCTTACTGTATTGGCTAGTTTTAGTCAGCTCTATATAAACCTAAACATACCTGGGAAGGGGGAATCTCTATTGAGGAATTGCCTCCATCGGACTGGCCTGTGGGTAAGTCTGTGGGGTATTTTCTTCATTGCTGATTGAGGTGGGGGGAGCATTCCCCTGTGCTCAGTCCTATCTCTGAGTAGATGGGCTTGGACTGCATAAGAAAGGTAGCTGAGCAAGCCAGTTACACACCTTTCCCTGGTGGACTCTGTGTTTGTTTCTCCTTCAGGTTCTTGCCTTGTGTTCCGGTCCTGATTTCCTTCAGTGATGGACTGGGATCTATAAGCCGAAGCAAACCCTTTCCTCTCCCAAGGTGCTTTTTGGCCATCATGGCATTTATCACAGCAAAGGAAACCAAATGAGGACAAAAAAAATTGGTTCTAGGGAGTGAGATCTTGCTCTGATGAACCCAACTGTGTTGTTTTGGAAGAAGATTGTGGAAGGATTTTTGGAGCTTTGGGCTGGAAAAGCCATGGGTGATAAGAATGTCAAGGGAGAAGCAGATGGAGGTCTTGTTTGTGAAATTACAGAGGAAAGTTTGAGACCCCCCTCCAAGATTTTATCATGAATGTTTATGTGATATACTTGAATTAAGAACCTGTGGAAGCAGCTGGGCATGGTGGTGCAAGACTATAATCCCAGCAGAAGACCGCAGAAGACAGGGGCCGGCAGATCTCTGTGAGTTCCAGCTGGGGCTACACAGACAGACCTCGTCTTAAAAAAGAAAAGGTGGAAGTGAAACCCTTGCTTTAAAGGGACAATGGGTGCTAGTTAGCTGGTGCTAGAAAATCATCTGTGATTAACAAGAGACAAACATCACTGAGGTGAAATCTTCTAGGAAGTGGTTCCTCAGGGTAACACAGAAGCTGGGTTCAGTCAGGGAGCAAGGCTGCATATCAAGCTTGCAGTAGAAATTGGTAAACAATGTGTAAGAGTTTCCCACATGGTCTCGCTTTGAAAGTTTGAAGCGGTAATGGACAACAGCTGAAGCTTGGTATCGTGTGACAGGGTCTAAATCTCAACAAAATAGGCCAGGAGATGCTGCCGGTAAAGGTATGTCCTCAGCTGCGAGGAAACTCCTGGACTGAGGGGTGGGGCATCATGAAGAGAATCTGGAGCCTGAACCATGGGAAGTGTCAGCTGGAGCCTGGCACCATGGGAAGTGTCAGAGTCCCTGAGAGACCCGGGAAGACAGTGGTTGAAGGACCATGGAGTGACCATCCCTCAGGATAGCAGCAAGCATGGAGTGGAACAAGTCTGAGCCTACCAGGAAAAACAAGCTGTGTGTGCTGCTGGTATCAGAGCTGAAGGACTGGGACTGCCCAAGGTCTTTGGAGCCCAGAAAATCTTGATTTGAGTTCCAGACACTGAGTAACTTTCACTGTTATATTTCGGGTTTGCTTTGATCTGACTGTGCCTGGTTTTTCCCTCTTGGGATAAGAAACCATTTAACTTGTTTTTAAGCTTTAGAAAGTTAGCCAAGCAAACAAGAGAAAAGCGAGCCAAAAGGCGCACCATCTCCTTCGAGTTCTGTGCTTCGGGTTCCTGTCTCTCACTCCTGCTCTGAGTTCTCTCAGGCATGGACTGGGACCCGTAAGCTGAAGCAAACCCTTTCCTCCCCCATGTTGCTTTTGGTTAGTGTTTTGTCACAGAAACAGAGACACAAACTAAACCACTACTCAGTTTCCTAACTGGCCCCCGTAACGTTCTATTAGCAGTGTAGACCTCAGCTAGTGTCTGAGTCAGTGCCCAGCAGACACCGTACACTGCATTTAAACAGTGTAACTCCTCAGTCGTCTTTAAGCTAGAGTAGGGTCTTCAGGCTTCCATTATTATTCAAGCTATATCACCTTTTGGATTTTATTAATTCTTGTGTCTTTGAGACAGCGTTACCTTGAGCTTTCAGTTCTCCTCTATCTCCCAAATACTGAGATTAAAGGCAAGCACCACCACACCCCAATACTTCGCCCGGTGTCAGAAAACCCTGCTGGAGCTTGTCTCGTGCTTTCGTGTAATTAGATTGATATTTTCTTCTGAGAGGCGGGACAGTCGGTAACACTGCCTGAGTATGGTTGACTTTGAAGTGCTGTGATTGTCCCACCACCCCTGGGTAACAGGTACTTTGTAACTTTGTCATTTCCTTTACAATTTTAGCTGGCATTTTACTATAACTAAGATAGTCTTCTTTCTCCCTGACCCTCGGGTTTCATGCTGGCTTCTGATGTATTACATACCCGAAAATGACCTTCAGCTGTTGTCCCTCCCTCCAGCCTTCACCTTCAGAGTGCTGGGGTTACAGGAATGCAGCACCATGCCTCATTTGTTTATATGCTTACATATTACCATCAGTATAAACATGTAGACTCTTATTTACTAGGCTATAATCTATCACTGTCTCTGCATTTTTCTATTATTTAACTTGTCCCAATGTTGAATAGTGAGAACCCCTTCAAGCTACCTTCTGTATTCTTTTGATCTCAGCACCTCCTTGCTCTCTTAACAAGTTGTCCAAGGTTCATTTTGTACTTTCACTGGCTATTTCTGGAAGTCAGTGTCAGCCATTTCTCCCAAGAACTTCCTGTATGGTAGGGAATGGATGTTTAGAAACCAAGATCTGGGCACCAGATATGCTCATTGTTACCGAGTGTATAAATTGCTTGTAAGCCCTTTTAACAAACAAAGCTAAGGGGGTTGAAATGGCAGTTTAATTTAGTTAACTGTGTTTAGTCATGAATCCATTGCTGGGACTTCCAATTCTAGACCCTTAGGGCTTTTCTTTGTTTGTATCTCTCTTTCCCCACAGTGACAACTCTGGCTCCCAACGACACCAATGTCTTCCTTTGTATACTCAATGTATACACAAAATAGTTTCAGAATTGCTGCATTGATTCCATTACCAAAATAGCCCACTAAATAGGATTCGGGATTTTCTTGCAGTTTTGCTTTGTTTTTAGAGTATAGGTGTGTATATATTGAAAGTACTGCATTAAAAAAAATGCATGGATTGCTCTTTCTTCCATTCAGAGCCATTGTATCATGTACTTAAACGTAGTCAAATTCATTGTTTTTTGTTGATATTTATTTTCAAGATACGTATTCTTTTTGGCAAGGTCTCATCATGTAACCCTGGCTGGCCCCAATTTACTATGTAGACCAGGCTGGCCTCTAACTCACAAAGAGCTGCCTGCTTTTCCTGCCTTCTGAGTTCTGGGACTAAAGATGTGTGCCACCATACCTGGCTTAAGATACCCATTCTTGTTGATTTATTTTTCACTTTGAATATGTAGAAGTTAGTATTGTTCCCAAATTCAAATCCCTGCAAAAGGTGCATAGAATGTTCTACAAATCTGTGTGTCATCTGACTGTGGGAGTTATGCCTGCTTTCTGTGCACTGTTTCATTTTTAACACATGTACTGTCATGTGCTGTCACCTCTGATTCATCCTAGTACCCAAGTCTTCGGAACTGGGTCTCTCCTGCCACTATGTGGGCCCCAGGATCTAACATAGGACATCAGACTTGATGACAAGCACCTTTACCCACTGAGCCATATCACTGGTGCCTTTTTTGTTTGTTCTTTAAGGGCGGGACAATTATTTATGTTGGCCCAAGGTCTCAGGGTCTCAGTTCGTTATAGTGGAGGACAGTGCGGTGGAGCAGAGCAGCTCATGCCGCAGTGTGGGGAAGCACACAGAGAAAGTGCCTATTAATTGCGGTTCTTATTTAGGCCCTCACCATGAAGGAACCTCCTCCTCTGTGGTGTCCTCACCTCTTTGGTTCCCTTGCTACATCAGCTGACAACTGTTCTTGAAACATTCTCCACTCTCATTTCTGATAGCCGCCTCTCACATTCTCTTCTTTCACTGCTTCTGCTTATTCCCCTTTTCTATTTGCCTACCCTAAAATTTACCATTCCTCGGCCTCTTCATGGCTTCCTTCTGTCTTCTGTCTGTCTTCATAGAGTCTCAACTATTTCTATTTTCAAATGCTGACTTGCTAATGACTTCTAAATTCGTACCTTCACCCTGGACTTCCCTGGTTTCAAAACTTACAACCTACTGTGTGCTGACATCCACATATATTTCTCATGAACTCTCAAGTTTAAGATGTCCAAAATAAAACTTCTCATTTCTCTGCAGACCTGCTCCTTCCAGGATCCCTCCTCCAAGTAAATGTCAGCCATTTGCTTCCTTGCTTTAGCCAGAACCCTGTAAAATTGTCCTTTGTTCCTCTGTTTTCCTCAATTACAATACCCAACCTACCTGCAAAATCAACATTTCACTTCAAAATTAAGTCCAATTAGACATGCCTGTCTGCCTCCGCTACCACCTTAACACCACACCATTTCAGAATACTCATTCTCTGTACAGCTGGCCTCCCCTCAGGCACTCCTCCTCTTCATTTCCCACACACCTGTTCTCTGTATAATAGCTAGAATAACTTTAAAAAAATAGGCCAAATGATTGTGGTGGCTGGCACATGCCTTTAATCCCAGAACAAGGGAGGCAGAGGCAGGTAGATCTCTTTTGAAGCCAGCCTGGTCTACAGAGCAAGTTCCAGGACAGCCAAGACTACACAGAGAAAC
>LOEQ01007505.1:12889-29696 GCA_001685075.1 Bramus lutescens | reverse complement strand
CAGGATTCTGGGAGAAAGAAAGCAGAGTCAGGCAGACGCCATGAGTCTCCTCTCGGGGTTTTATTTTGTTTTGTCTTTTTGAGACAGGGTCTCTCTATATAGTCCCAGCTGTCCTGGAACTCACTATACATAGACTGACCTCTAACTCACAAAGTCCACCTGCCTCTGCCTCCAGAGTTCTGGGATTAAAGGCGCATGCACCCCCACACCTGACAAGACTTAGTTATTTTTATGTATTTGTACGAGTATCTTTCCTACATGGTTGTTTGTGCACCAGGAGTGCCTTTAGAGGCCAGGAGAGGGCCTCAGATCCCCTGGAACTGGAATAACAGATAGTTGTGAGCTGCAGTGTGGGTGCTGGGAATCATAAACATACCGTGACACGCCCCCCAAGCACATCATGCACACACATGTAAAATGATAATAAATTTTAAAAAATTAAAACCTCATGAAACAATGCTCAGAGAAAAGATTGAAAATAACAAAATGAGGGGCTGGAGATATGGCTCAGTGGTTAAGAGCACTGACTGCTCTTCCAGAGGACCTGGGTTCATATTCCCAGCATCCACATGGCAGCTCACAACTGTCTGAAGATCCAGTTGCAGGGGATTGGACACATTCACACCAATGCACATAAAATAAAGTTAAATAAACCATAAAAATATTNTCCCAGCATCCACATGGCAGCTCACAACTGTCTGAAGATCCAGTTGCAGGGGATTGGACACATTCACACCAATGCACATAAAATAAAGTTAAATAAACCATAAAAATATTTTTAAAAAAGAAAATAACAAAATGAAATTTAAATAATGTCACGTAAATAAAAATATGTTCACATAAAACAAAAATCATATTTTTAAGAAAATAGGCAAACAAAAACATATTAAACAAAATATAGTTCTCTGTGTGGAAAAGGAGGAAAAATTTCAATGTCATTGTCAGAGACCAAAGATGATAAAGTATCATCTACAAAATCAAACCAGTCAATCAGCAAGTGAGCACAAAACCTAGAGACAATACAATAAATACTGTATAACTGTCTCTGGATTGGGGAAAATGAAAAGTTTAGGCTTTTTTCCTTAACATATACATAACTCCAATATTTTTATGCTAAACATCTGTTTTTGAAAATAATTATTTTGAAAAATATAAATTTAATATATATTAAATCATCCAGAGAATGTTGGAATCTAGAAGAAAAGCCCTATGGAAAGCAGTTGTGACCACAGTTCAGGCAAGAACAAGGGTGGAGAAACCCTGCTGGAGGGAGCTGTGGGCTCAGATCACCATCTGGGAGTGCAAGATCCAAGCTCCACAGCAGACGATGAAGGGCTGGAGGGCCGCGTGCCCCCAAGAGGGAAGTGGACAGACAAAGGCAGTCAGCCCTGGGGCAGGCAGACTCTGCGGTGGCCTCCTGGACCAGTAGGATCATGCCCGAGGAAGCAGAAAATGTGCTGATGGCAGTGAGAGAAGTGCAAAGGTTATGGAAAACTGGGTCCTGAAAGATGGAAATCTGACTCAAAGAAACTAAACAACAGAAGCAGAAGCAGGTGGATCTCTGTGAGTTCAAGGCGAGCTTGGTCTCATGTTTTGAATTCCTGGCAAGCCAGGGCTGTGTAGTGAGAGCCTATCTAAAAATAAGCAAATAAAAAGCAGATAGGAAGTGTGAAGAGGCAGCTCCTAAGCTATGATTGAAGGAGGCTTGGAACCCACAGAGGAACCAGCTGAGCAGGTGAGT
The DNA here is from genome assembly GCA_001685075.1 of Bramus lutescens. NCBI lineage: Eukaryota > Metazoa > Chordata > Mammalia > Rodentia > Cricetidae > Bramus > Bramus lutescens. The sequence continues at coordinate 27,955 of LOEQ01007505.1, read as the reverse complement.
CCTCTGCCTAGAGCCCTGTAAGCTGATCACACTGACTGGCCTGAACCGGAAGAGCTTGAGGGCAAAGATGAGGAAAAGATCAAGACACTCAGAGAGAGGCAGATGTGTGTGTTGAGTTTGCTGAGAGGCTGTTAGATAAACAGAAAAGATGACTTGGAAGGCAGGCTGAGCTGCACAGAGGAGGAACATCTGTGTGTGTGGCACCAGGCTCCACTAGGCATGAAGGGGATGCAGAGCTCCTCTGGCCAGCCTGCCTCTCCTCCCTGACTCCTGCCAGCAGCTGACCTTGAAACAGAGGACTGGTCTTTGGAAGGCTGCTTTCTCCCTTCCTCTGTCCTCTGCCCTCTGCCCCTCGTGGCTTTCTCACCTACCTGCTTCTGCCTCTTTCTAGAGATTTCAGCTAAGCATTTTTGGAGGGTATTTAGAGAATGCAATCACAATACAAAATGTCTTTAAAAAGCATGGTATGGGGGACTGAAGAGATGGCTCAACGATTAAGAGCACTGACTGTGTCTCCAGCAGTCCTGAGTTCAATTCCCAGCAACTACATGGTGGCTCACAACCACCTCTAATGAGATTTGGTGCCACCTGCTGGCCTGCAAGGACACATGCAGGCAGAACATTGTATACTAAACAAACAAACAAACAAATAAATAAACAAGTGGTCTGGAGCTGGAGAGATGGTTCAGAAGCTATGAGCACTAGCTGCTTTTCCAGAGGTCTCTAGTTCAATTCCCAGCACCCACATGGCAGCTCACAACAATCTGTAACTCTGGTTTCAGGGGATTTGATGTCCTCTTCTGGCCTCTACCTGCACCAGGCACACAAGTGGCAGGCAAACATATTTTGTAATGTGTATATCATTTTGTTGTAGCAATTTTTAAATTTTAGAGCTTATTTTACAACTTAGAGGAAACCATCTAATTTCTTTCTTCTTTCTGGAAGATGTCTTTTCAGCCTAAGGCATACTGTCTTCTCCACAGAGGAGGAAAACAAGTATAGGCCTGCCTTACCGACAGCCAAATAGAACCCGGCAGAGACTCCGTCTTGGGAAACTTCACTGCCCTGTACAAGGCCCCAGTCAAACAGGAAAGGGAATTCTAGGAAGATAGCCTTGAACAAAAACATCCTGCACCGTTACAGTTTCTAGCTTTAAGTATCTTTGGACAGCCTCATTTTTTGTTGACTGTTCTTCATTAGAAGTGTCCAGATTCAGATGGTGAGACTTCTGAGAGCCGTCTGTTAGTTCTCCCAGCACTAGGGTACTGTGCATGTTAGGCAAACATGTCACTCATCCACAGCCCTGAGACCAAGTTTGGTGCATGTCTCTCCCCTTTCTCACTGCTCACGAGAAGTGTCATGTGCTCCTCAGTGCTGAGAGGCCCAGTCAGTACTCTCCTGAATCCTTCAGTAGAAGAAAGTAAGCCATGTTTGTCACAGAATCAGCTGCTTGAAGCTCACTGCACCACCCATTTCTGGGTTCAGGCAGCCGTCTCTAAGGGGCCCTCAATGTGCTGTGTATCAGACAGTGCCAGGGAGATGGTGTGTAGCTCATGTATGATATTTTAAAACTTTTTATTGTTTTGAAACCTTGCCTTTTGAGGGCTGTGTGCTTTGACCACTCCACCTGACTACAAAAGCTCTCTACGGTCCATGGACTGGCAGTGTGCTAATCCAGACAAGTTTCTTCCCACACCCAACTGCCCACTTACAAGTTGTTTTACTTATGAATTCTTGTGTGCGTACACATGCACGTGTGCGGAAGCTAGAGGACTTAGGCTGGTTCTTTCCTTCTACCACGTGAAACTCAGAGATGGAATTCAGGTCTTGGTAGCTAACTGCTTTACCCATTGAGCCATCTTACTGGCCCCTAACCTAGAATATTTTAAAGTCCCAAACCCCCCATCAGGAGATGGACAGCTTTTTCATGCCTATAATTCCAGCACTCAAAAGCTGAGGTGGGAGGAAGCTCAAAGCTAGCCTATGCTTCATAGAAAAGTCTCTGCCGGTCAGTGCAACACAGCGAGACCATGGGATCCTGTCGCAAACGGGAGGTGCTTATGCATATATGTATGAAACTGTCAAAGAATAAATAAAAGATATTCTCGTAAAACTTAAAAGTTTTGCTTTTCTGAAAAAAAAGCAGAACTGACTAGGGCCCAGCCTCCAGGGAGGAAGGAAGAACTTCTGGCCACTCTCACTGATCTCATGACTCCAATTCCTGTTGTTCAGCCTTGTTATTCTTTAACGCCAAAATCTGTTCTGTATTTTTCTACATTCTTCAATACCTGGGTCAAAGGTTACTCTCTGTATGAAGTTGTCTCTGAAACCAGCAGGCATAGGCAGAGTGAGTTGGTTGTTTTGTTGGTTGGTTGGTTGGTTTTTAGTTGTTTTCTTTTGTGTTTGAGACAGGGTCTTAGTCTAGGTTGACCTTGAGCTCACTATGTAGTTGAGGATGATCCTGAACTCCTGACCCTCCTGCCTCTACCTCCCAAGTGCTGAGAGTTCATTCTTTCTAGTAGATATTTAGTGAATACCTTTATTCATGTTTGTAGCCCACAAATGGTTATTGGCTCCTTAACTGTTGGATTTTTTTTAAAATGCACCCAAAAGGACATTTCTTCTATGTAACAGGTTGCCCACAGTCTGTATCAATAGTAATAGATATTCATTCAAATTGCCTGGTACAGTAGAAGGATAAGCTTTGTAACCAGATGAACTTGAGTTCAGAAACTGGCCCGCCCCTTACTGATTGACCCTGAACAAGTTTCTGTGCCTGTAAACCAAAGATAGCCATGACCTCCTCAGTGACCACTGCAAAACTGAATGGGCACATTGTAGGCAGGCTGCAAACGCTTGGGAAAATGCTTTCTAATCTACAAAGAACTACAAGAATGCAAGAGATAGTGACGTTGTGGGAAGGTAGAACAAAGCAGATAGAAAGCAGATAGAAACAAGAGCAGCAAACCTGCAAACAAGTCATTTAAAATGTAGGGCACGAACAAAGTGAATTTCAAGTATTTTTCCAAGCACTCAGTAGATGTTCTGATTTTGTTTCTAGGTGCTCATTACATTTACAAGGGAAAAACATTGGGTAGAACTGTCAGCACTGCTCAGCAAATACTGAGAAATGAATATATTTAAACAAAGATAATCCCCAGGAGAATAGGGCTCAACTGAAAGTGAGAACCAAGTTTATACAGAAGCTTATTTACCAACAATTAATTGTATAAACACCATGATAATGATAGTAGTTTTAACTACTCCCCCCTTTTTTTTACAATGTATTTACATTGGATACTTTATACACATATACCAGTCCCTACAACCACCTCATGAACAGAAAATACCATTCCCTTTCTACCAATAAACAAATAGAGCATGGAGGAGGAGTGGAAATAGAAATCCAAAGTTTATCTGAAGAGAGTGAATCCCTTTCCTTTCCACGTTGCTAACCAAAAGCATTTCCCCTGCTAAGCACTGTCTCTCGCTTCTGCACAGAGTTCCCCTGGGCAGCTACAGTTCATCTTTCTGATCAAAGTGGGCTTCCTTTTTACCCAGAGACGCACTGTCTTCCAGCTTGGACTTTTCATCTGGTTCCTCCTCAGAGTCCTCTTCATTGTCTTCCTCATCCTCCTCATCAAGTCCCCAGATGTCCTCTTGCCTGGCCAGCTCCTTTTCCCTCTTCCTTTTGGTCTCTTCTGCCTCCTTCTTTTTCTCCATTTCCTCATACAGCTCTCTCCACTGCTGCTCTGCATCCTGTTTAGAGTGTGGAATTTCAAAGTTTCACAGATGATATAAACAGATACACTTTAGAACCATCTGTAGCCTTCCCGTTGGCTTCAAGATTCCTAGGATAGTGTTCCTTTACATAGAAATTTCAGAACCTCTGGGGAGGAGAGAAATCTTTGTCTGGGTGTATGATGTACCTTGCATTTGTAAATAAAATAGATTTAAAACTAGGCATAGTGTTGAATACCTGTAATCCTAGCACTTGTGAGGTGGAAGCAGGATCAGGAGTTCAAGGTCATCCTCTGATACACAAAGAATTTAAGGTTGACCTGGGCTACCTAAGACCCTAAAATGAAAAAAGTAAAATGAAGTAAAAACTAAAATAAAGTAAGTTAAAAAATAAAGTGGGCTGGAAGATGACCAAGTAAGGAAAGGTCTTTGACCAAGTCTGATGACCTGAGTTTGATCCCTGGAACTCAGAGTCGGAGTTGCCCTCTGACCTCCACATACATTCTGTGGCATGTGCATGCACTTACACACTAAATAGATGTAATAAAAAAATTTTTAAAGGCTACACTAAAATGGATCCAGATTTATCATCTATTTATTTGGTGCCTCTATCACTGCCCAGCGCAGGCTAGACAACATTGGTGTGTTGTTTGTGTTCCTCACAGCAGTGGGATGTTACTGTAAAACTACAGGAAGGGAAGCAGGGATGGAAGGATTAAGAAAGAGTCCACGGTTGGGCATGGTGTTACTCATCCCACTTCCTACATGAGGGAATCTGATGTTTGGATTTCTTATTTATTTGTTTGCTTATTTTGTCCTTTAGACAGAGTGCTGTTACATAGTGTAGAATGACCTGGAATGCTTTCTTTTTTTCTTTAAGAAAAAATTTTTGAGACCCATGCTGCCCTGGCTGTCCTAGAACTCCCTGTGTAGACCAGGCCAGGCTGGAACTCAAAGAGATATACATGCCTCTGCCTCCTGAGTGTTGGGATTTAAGGTGTGTACCACCATGCTCAACCGTGGACTCTTTCTTAATCCTTCCATCCCTGCTTCCCTTCCTGTAGTTTTACAGTGTTGGATGTGCCCTCATACCCAGCTCATACGGACTTTCTATATTTTGTTCTCTCCAAACTGAATACAAGCCCCATGAAGATAAAGATGTCTCAGTTTTAATTATTTGCCATATTCCCAACAACTGCTGCGGTGAACAGGCTCTTACCAAGTATTTGTCAAATGAATGTATGGTTTATAGATATCATGTATTGAACACATGCTAGATGTTAGGAACTTAGAAGATAGTTTGCTATCAATTTTTCTAATTGATAGATGAGGAAAGTTAAATAAATTGGCCAAGTTCATATAACCAGTCAGGGACGGAGCCTGTATTTGAACCTGACCAGTCTACCTAGGAAACTCATGTTCTTAATTAATATATGATAACGGCACAGCATTAGTATTGGATGGCTGGGGAGTAGTTCAGTCTAGGATGAGCAAAGCTCTAGGTTTGATCTCTAGTATCACAAAATAAAGATGATCATACTAAGTTAAAACAAGACAAAACTAGATTAAGGAGTATTTTTAAAGCTGAGCACAGAATCAGCAAGATATCCATCCCAGTGGGTAAAGGCAAATAACAGCTTCCATTGGGAGTCAGGCCTGGTGCCAAAGACCCGTAATCTTAGAAGACTGAAGACCAAGAACACATGTTCAAGGCCAGCCTTGGCTACAGAGGGACTTCAAAGCCAGCCTGGGTAACTTGGTAAAATAAAAAGTGAAAAGTTCTCGTACTATAGGTCAGTGGCAGAACAGTTGCCTAGCGCAGCCTGAGTGCCTGGATGCACGCATGGCTTTTGTGTGTGCTCTGGGAATGCGAACTCAGATCCTAAGGCTTACACAGCACACGCTTTCTCAAGGAGCCATTTCTTCAGCTCAGGGCAGGTGGGGGCAGGGTTGTTTTTGCTTTACCCTCTGTGTCTGTGCTTTCTTGCTAAAGTATTAAGCCCGGGCTATAAACCTACTTGGATTGACCTTCCTGCTGCGGGGCCAGGGGATCTGGATGCAGGATGTCTTCCTTCTGAAGTCATCATTCCGTACATCACTCCCCACATAAAATAGTGTCTGGAAGGGAGGAGCTGATAAACAGCAATACCACTCCCTCTGGTTTCCCACTCCTCTGAGGTAGACTGAGTGGCTCCCTCTAATGGCGCACTGAGAAGGCATTGTGGCACACAAAAGGAGCATGCTTTCTGGGTTCAGGCTTCAACTCAACAAGTCAAACTGTGTGACCTTGGGCAGTTTAGCCTCTGAATCTCAGTTTCCATACATAAGAAATGCAATAATATCTATATTGCAAGGTCTCCTTAAGGGTCAAGACATATTTTGAAAAGTGCTCAAAGTGACAAGTTGCTCAATGAATGTGAGTTCTCTGTCTCTAAAGGTCATGTGACCAGAGTTGGGACAGTGATTGTGTGTCCTGATTTTACAAATGACAGAATCGGACCTCTGGAATTTAAGGTGGAAAAACACCTCACCTTTCTTAATCCCCAGGTCTTATTTCCGACCTCTTCAGCAAACTCTTCATCATTTGTTAGAAGGAAATTGTCAAAGATACTGCCCGACTTCACCTGTTGAAACGAAAACCATGAGGTTATTACAACTCGGTTCCTAGAGGGCTAGAGACACGGCAGAGGCCCAGAGCAGTTGCTGCATAAACATGAGGACCTGAGTTTGGATCCCTAGTACTGGTGGGAAATGTATATGGCTGTGAGGGTGTCTTGCAACCCCAGTGCTGTCTGGGGCAGAGACAGGAGGCTCATCAGGGCTTGCTGGCTGCCAGCCTCACTCCAGGTTCAGTAAGAGACACAACAAGGTAGACAGTAATAGAACAGGACACCTGACAATCTCCGCTGGCCATGGGTATGTGCACCTACATACACACAAGCATATAAACCACACACAGTCACACTCTCTCTCTCTTGCCATATTTGTTTATTTGTATATGTGTGTGCCTGTGTCTGTTTATGTTCACCACAAGAGTGAAGGAGCCTCATAGGCTGGAAGAGGGTATTGAATCCCCTGGAATTAAAGTTATAGACTATTGTGAGCCACCATATGGGTGCTGGTAACAAAACCAGGATCCCCTGCAAGAGCAATAACCACTGAGCCATCTTTGCAGCCCCTTTCTCTATTTTCTTAAACTAGTATGCTAAGAAGCTGTATGTAGCGGTTTATGCCTGTAATCCCAGCACATGGGAGGTGGAGGCAAGGGCATCAGGGTTTCATGGACCTTCAAATTCTTTTCGTAACAGTACATGAAACCCTGTCATAAAACCAAAATGAAACAAATTTTTAGTATTTGTGACTAAAAGATTAAATCCATGTTTTGTAACTTTCAGTGTTTAGTTCATGACAAAGGAACAAAATAGAAAGGAGCACAAGACACGGAGTTGAACAAATCAGTTCAGCTATAGTCTAGCTTTAAGACATTGGGCAAGTTACTCAATCCCTCTGAGTTATTCCCTCATAAGTCAATCAGGAAGCTAGGTATGATAGTCCATGCCTGTGATCCCAGGATTTGGGAGGGTCAAGCAGAGCAACCAGGAGTTCAGGGTCATTCTCAACTACATTTTAGTGAGTATGAGATCAGCCAGGGCGACCTGAGACCCTGTTGATGATGATGATGGGTGTGGCCTATAGTTCTTTGATCCCAACACTCAGAAGGCAGATGCAGATGGCAGGCAGATCCCTGTGAGGTCCAGGATAGCCTGGTCTGAATAGTGAGTTCTAGGCCAGCCAGTGTGTGACATAGCAAAACCATCGTCATCATAGCAACGTGAATCATGGAAAATAATAACTCTCTGGTAGTAGTGTCATGAAAATTAGAACTAACGTATTTAAAACACAGTGCCTAGCAAATGTCACTCAATAGATGAAAATGACCATTCTAACTTTTCTGTATCTGGATGTGTTTCAAAGGACCAAAAGGTGGCTAATCTATGATTGATTGTGTATATTGACTAGATCATTGCTAAAATAGGCATGGTGGTACACACCTTTAATCCCAGAACTTGGGAGGCAGAGGCAGGTGGATCTCTTGTGAGTTCAAGGCTGGCCTGGTCTACAGAGTGAGTTCCAGGACAGCCATGAGACTCTGTCTCAAAAAAACAAAAACAAAAGAAATCATTATTAATTTCACTCCAACAGCTGTGTGAACAAGAAAACGTTCCAGCATGAGGCTTGTGTGCCTCTCCTCTATATTTTATAAAGCTTTGTCCTGTTTTGTGACCAAAAACCTGTATTTTTTTGCATTTTGCATATATATTTTGTTCTTAATAAGAAAGGCTTTTTATTTGGCTTACATCATTCCACTGATGCTGTGTCCTACAGAAAAATAAATGACAAATGGACACGGGAGAGTGGAATTCTTAGTTTGCTCTAAGTCATTTACTTTTAAATTGGCTCGTAAAATTCCTTTTGCAACTGTAAGATGTTTTCTAACCTTTTGAATTTTTTTCCTTTTGAGTTGTCTGCAGCCTCGCTTAGAAAACCGCCCATTTGTTGGCTTGCCCATCTTTCCTCCTGAGAAGAGTGCTCCTGACCTCCTTGTTCCCTCCCTACTTCACATCAACCCCCCTAGGCTCGCTTCCTAACCCACTGGTCTGTTCATCTCCCATCTGTGCTCACAAGTTTTTATCTGCAAAATGCAGGTAGCAGGAAGCATACTTCTACCCCTGCTGTGGTCACTTAAATAAGAGGAAAGAATATGTGGGAAAGAGCGGCATTCAGTTGTAAAATACAGTCTTAACGATGTTTTCACAAGTTAATTCATGGGAAGCTTCTGGTTTTCCTGTGCTAGTTCTCTTGGATCATAAAGTGGAAAGAGTAGGGGCTGGAGAGACAGCAGTGGGTAAAGTGCTTTCGCGGATATGAGTTTGGATCGCAAGCATCTATGCAAAAGCCAGGCATCCTGGCCCAGGCCTGTAATCCCAACCCCAGGAGACAGAGATAGCTCGCTTCATTGAATAGCCAGCTTGAATAAAACAGTGAGATCCAGCCTCAGTAATTACCCAGTCTCAGGAAGTAAGATGGGCTAGGTGTGGTGTTGCACACCTTTAATCCTAGCACTTGGGAAGCAGAGGAAGTGGATCTCCATGATTTCGAGGCCACCCTGGTCTACAAAGTGAGTTATAGGATAGCCAAGGCTGTAACACAGAGAAACCCTGTCTTGAAAACTCAAACCAAAACAAAATAAAACAAAACAAAAACATAAGATGGGCAAATGATTGAGGAAGAACATCCAGATGTCAACCTCTGGCCTATACAGGGGCTAATATACCACACATACCCTGCTAGTTTGTGTTACTATCCCTTCAAAGCCCATATGGAATGTTTGTTCTCTGCTGTCTCCTCCAAGCTTCAGCCCTGACCCCAGAATGCAATCACTTTCAAGTAGGGGGAAAAGTAATGGACTGGGTTTGGAGGCACCAGATTGGGAACCAGGAAGTGTCAGGGACTGGGCTGTCCAGCTGGGACAGAGACAGAGCATCTCAGGGCTGGGCACTAATGGCTAGAGAGGGCAGGTCAAGGATGCTGTCTGTCTGTGCTTAGTCACTTCGCTTCTCCTGTAAGACGCAAGGATTCAGTGTTGAGCTGGATGGTCCTGGTTAGCTGAGTGAAAAGGAGTATGACCTGGGAGTCAGACCTAACTAGAAATTGTAAGAAAAAAAAATGCCTGTGAGGATGATGTCAGCATTATGCAGAATTATCACACACACACACACACACACACACACACACACACACACACACACACACCTTGGATTTTAGAAATGAAGTCTCTGGGGCTTCATTCCAGATCAGAATCTGTGATCCTCTGTCAACCTACATGCATTAAAATTAAGGCTTGGAGAGCACTCCTCTGATGTAGCTAAATTCTTCAAACAGGAAAGGAAGGTTTGCCTGTTCAGAGAGGTTGGTGGAGCTCAGAAATACTTTAAAGGACAATGAGATGGCTCTGAAAGATAAGGATACTTGTGGGCAAACCTGGGGACCCACATGATGAAAGGAGAGAGCTGACCTCCACAACTTTTCCTCTGACCTCCGCCACACACGTGTGTGTATGCTCGCACAGACACACAGACACACATTAAATAAATGTAATTGTTTTTGAGGAAGCAAAGTATGCACATTAATATGGTTTTATATGTTTACATGATAAAGAAAGTTCTGGTTTACTTAAAAGTAACAACCTAAAAAAAGAAAGAGATAGCAACGTGATTGTGTGTGATTTGTATCTGTGTTCTCCAGATCAGCCAGGAAGGAAAGACATATGCTGTGTCCCTTCCTCCTTCCCTGCCCTTCTGAACCCCTGCCTGGCATCTGGTAGTGACTTCATTCCGTCTCTATGTTGACCTCCTGAAGTCAGAAAACTGAGAAAATGGGGGGGGCAGGAAATGAATGAAGAAACTAAGAAAGTAAAACATGGGGGTGCTCATTCCAGAAGCTTTGGTGACTTAACAGTTAGAGGTGGAGGCAGGAGGAGCAGAAGTTCAAGGTTATCTCAACCTCATAGCAAGTTGGAGGGAGGCCAGTCTGCACTACAGACCTTTTCACAAAACAAAACAGCTGAACAAATCATGTAAGATCAACAAAGGCAGCAAAAAGTATCAGTAGCACGCTGGAGTAGTCCTGATGAAGAAAGGCTGCTGCTTGGGCCCAAGTTTTCTGCTTATCTTACCAGATGCATATCTTTAGGAAATTTATTCAACTTTTCTGAACCTCCTTTTGATGTTGAGAAATAGATATACCGTGAAAATTAAACAAACATGCCAAGTCTTTAATTCACTGGTGTATAGAAGGGACTAAGTAGGTTTTGACTCTTAAAATTTTGAAGATAACTGTAATTTTTCCCATTTTAAAGGTGAGTTGTTTGAGGTCGAGAAAGATCAAGATTTATTCAAGTCTGTAACTTCCAGGCTAGGGCTTCTTCTACTTTGTGGGAGCTACACGGACTGCTGGTCAGGGGGCTTTGAGCCCAGACTGATTTACCTGCCAAAGATCCAGGCCAAGGACGCTGATGTTATAATAGTGGCAAATGGTGGGGTCAGGCCTGTATTTCGGGTTGTCTATCTCTGGGTGGATCCACTCCCCCTGGTAATTGGGATTGTCAATGATCCGAGGTTTCCATTGTCCCTACACAGAGAACCAACAGTGAACATGTCAGTAATAATTTTCCACTCTCCTAATATCATACAATCAAAAAGCATCAGTGAGTTTATAAGCAGTGTACCAGACTCCTAGAACTTTCCCTCACTTTGAGTAAAGACATAAGACTCTGCCCAATTCCCTTTCCCGCCTACTGGGAGTGAAATGACTTGGCAGGAGTGGCCTGGGCCCGCTCTCTAACCAGGCATATTCATGAAGTTAAGAAAATGCAGCTTTTTGGAGAACATTGTCTAAGTATCTTGGCACTTGGGCCTTTTTTCTTTCTCCTGTGTGGCACAGGAAACTGTGGCCAGATAAAATGCCTGCTCCAGTCAGGTTTATTGCCAGACGGTTTGTCAGCGAGTCCTTTGGTGCTTGCTTCTGATATGACATCAGGGGTTGGCCCTTAAAAAGAAGTTCCTTTATCCCCTAAACATGTTGGACTCACGGAGATCCCACTCTTTGCCCTTCTGGCCTGCTTCTGATACATGGGATTCTCACTACACCATTTCCTGTTTGTATCTTGTTCCTTTAACTGGCAGCTTTTCCCAACTCTGGACAAGCTCCTTGCCCAAGCCTGCCTGAACCATTCCCTTCGTGCTGGCTTTGCCAACCCCTCCCCCTTACAAGTAGGAGGAGCTGAGAACTGGCTCTGCTGTGGCCACCATCCTGTGTGGAGTGGAGAGGGAAAGAGCACAGGATCTCAGAGTTTCTGCTTTGTTTTTACTTTGTTGTGCAGCCCAGCCTAGCCTTGAACTTGCAATCCTCCTGTCTTGACCTCCTAAGGGTTAGGATTACAAGCCTGCAGGTTAGAAATTTTATTTTTCTAAGTTAGAATTGACATCTCTCCCATCTGATTTCTCTGTATAAATTTTCATTGAAAAGCGAGCTCCTCACCTTGTACTTGATGTTCGGTATCAGCGGCCCTTCCCACACCCCATCTATTGCCTCGTTCCAGTCATCTGGCTTCTTGGCTTCTGGGTCTGGGATGAACTCAGAGTCCTCCCAGTCCTAAAACAGAATGTTCCTTCATGAGGATGGTGACATGATCTGGGAGGACACTGGGGACTCAAGTGCAGACAGGGGGGATTGACTCTCTACCCGCCCTGTCCTCCTGTTCTGCTGTGATGGCCCAGGACAGGAGAGAAAATGCCTATATGGACCCCGGTTCACCGTCGTTCTGACCTTGAGAGGTTTAGACTCACTTCAGAGGGGTATCATCCTTGCCTCTGCCCTCATCCTGCCCTCAGTCATGTGAGCTGCTGCTCTGGTTTGTCTGTGGTTTGCTCCCACACAGTCTTCACCTTCAGTCTTGTTACCCTGAGCATACCTGGCTTGAACTCAGACCCTTATTTTCTCATGGCGTCAATCTCCCAGACACTTGACTTCCTCATCTGCCCTAATGTCCTGACTGTGCCCTTCTTCTCCCTGAGGTCAGCTTCCCAACTAAACTCCCTCTGACCTCGGGTTTCTTATCTTCAGGATCCTCTATTTGTAGTCGTTCATCCCATTTCCTTGGTTTCCTGGCATAGGGGTCTTTTATTTTCCTGGGAGGCAAGAAGTCCCAGTCATCTTCCAGGGCCCCCGTTGTCACCTTCTCGTTGTCAATCTTAACCTCGTAAGTAGCATTAGGGCGAATGATCAGAGTATACAGGTGAGTGTCTTTATTGATCTGTAAAGGGAACGGGTGATATTTCAGCTCCATATAGGACGCTGTAGATCTCAGACACTATGTTGCCTGCATGCCCCCCTCACATATTTACACATATTTTACCACATTCCCCTTTCCCTTCCTCTAGTTAATGCACCCACAGGGATTCTATGTTCACCCTGCGGGTTCATGCTCCTATAGTCTCACTCCTGTGGTCCCTCATCTTCCAGCCTCTACTCACCTAAAGCTTGATCATTCTCTAATCTAACTTGTTTTCTGTCTGTCCTATTAAATTGTGAGCAGGGGTCATATATGATTTTTCTATCATGTCTAAGCTTCCGAACTGAGATTTGCCCCAGAGGGGGGACTCAGAACATCCAACCCCATGAACAAGGCTGGTCAGGAAAGTCTAGCTTCAGCATAAGATCCCTAATGCCCCAGACCTCATGGGCTTTTCTAGATTCCTTTCACACCAACTGTATCCACCCTCTCGCGGTGCCTCGGTTTCTTAAGTCCCCTTGCCTTTGCTCATGCAGTCTCCTCTTCCAGGAGGTCATCTTTCCATAGAATCGTCACACTCATTTCCTAGAGCACTCTCATCTTCAGCCCAGGGAAGCCTTCTCCAGGAAGCGATCCTTACCTAAGCCAGGTGGAGGCAGAGCCCTCTTCTCTGCTCCCAAATCACTTTCCTCTGACTCTTATCTTTACTCAATTGTGAAAGTTCTGGTTGTTTTGGTTTGGTAAGATCTTGCTAAGTTGCCCAGGTTAGCATTGAACTCACAACCCTTTCACCTCAGCCTTCAGAGTTGCTGGGATTACAGGCACAAATCACTGTATCAGGCTTTACTGTAAGTTTGGTTAATTCAAAAGACCCATCTGACTGAATCTATCTCATGCTCAAGTCCACAAGACAGAATTGGCATTTGGTTAATAATGCTTGTTAGAATTGTTGATTGGCCGAACCTACTGTCCTCTAGCTAATCTAGATGACTTTGTTACTGAGATAAATTTACCCACCCATCTTATCTAAGCACAGCACTCCTGACCCCCATCCTAATATCTAACCATGGGTAACACCGCCACACCAGACATCACCCCACATTACTTCCCCGTGTTTTCGGCCAGCTGTTCCCTTGTAAACTCACTCCTACAATATATATATATAGCGCATCTCTAGGTCTACTTCATTTGTAAAATGGAGATGATAACGCTTAATTGATAGAGATTTTATAAGGAAAAAATGAGATAACATATATAAAATCTTTTTTTCTGGGGCTGGAGAGATGGCTCAGCAGTTTAGAGGATGACTGATATTCCAAGGGACCTGGGTTCAACTCTCGGCACACGCATGCAGCTCACAACAACCTGTAACTCTAGTCACAAGGGCTCTGGCATCCTATCCTGGTCTCTGTGGGCACCAGTCATGTATGTGGGACACAGACACATATAGGCAAAATGACCATACATATAAAAATCAATAAAATTTAAAAAATTTAAAAATAAGAATGTCTTGCTCTGAGCTGAAGACTAATCCACATACTCACCCTGCACTTGAGGGTCTTGTTGTTCTCGTGGTATTTCCCATGGTGATAAAGGATGACCTGTAGTCTGTTATTGCCAAAGCCACAGATGTCCGGGCCTGGAAATTAAACCCCAAAGTGTGATTTCACATCTGTTTCAGGCAGCGTGCCCAGTCTGAGGCCAAGACCCAAGACAGATGCAGCCTGTGTCTCACTCGGTATTTCCAGAAAGAAACAGATGCCACACTCAGACTCAGGATTATTTGAGAAGGATTTGATGAAAGGGATTCTTCACAAAGCAGGAGGCAAGGCTTTGAGGGAGGTGCAGCCCCGCTCAGGGCCAGCAGTAGAAAGGGAAGGGCAGGGCAGCACACCAGGGAGAGTGGGGGCGGGCAAAGTAGGAGAGAAGCAGGCTTTCAGCTGAGAGATCCACCTCAAAACTTCCTCTAGTCTCCTGCTGGGGCCCCAAGGGCCAAACCCACAGGAAGCCCCTCTTAAGCCAGGAGTTTCCAGCACATCATTTAATTCTGATAAATTAAGCATTACCATCTCCATTTTAAATGGGCGCGGCTCAGAAAAGTCAGGCACCTTACCCACAGTTAAGAGCCATTCCTACCTAGGAAGAGAGCCTGAGACCTCTCAGACTGTGATAATTCTATTCAGAACTGGGTCAGAGCTGGGGAGCCCAGAAAGTGCTGAGACTTTTACGTTATCGCTGTCTACTCATAACTCACCAAGCCTCACACACATGCACGTACCTCACATACAATACTGCACATACAACACAGGCACACGCAACACAACACATGTACCACACACACAACACATATACATACAACACATATACAACACAACACACGCTCACACTCATACACACGTAACACACAGTATGATGGCTTTCTGTCTCTTTAAGAGACAAGCCACGCCCACTCCCTCCCCCATCTGCTGAGG
>LOEQ01007504.1:92418-107532 GCA_001685075.1 Bramus lutescens | reverse complement strand
GGCTCTTTGCTTTTACATATGAGACTCGGTCTCCTTTGTTGGCTTTTGTGGGGAACCCACGGATTTGGGCATAACACTATATAGACAACAAGGAGGACCTCAGACTCACAGGGACTTATTGCCCTCTACATCCAGGGTGCTAAAATTAAAGATGTGCATAACTAAGTCCTGCCCTTCAAGGCATTTTAAAAATACATTGGTAGCCACTGGAGAGAGGGTTCAATGGTTAAGAGCACTTGTACTTGCAGAGGACCTGGGTTTGATTCCCAGAACCTACATGGTAGCTTATAATCATTCATAACTCCAGTTCCAGGGGCTCTGATGCCTTCTTCTGATTTCTGTGTGCATCAGACATGCATGTGGTACATATATATACATACATATATGTATATGTATATATACAGGCAAAATACAAATAAATCTTAATAAGTAAAATAAAAATACATTGTTTTTGAAACATCAGAAATATGTGTTAGCCAGGTAAGGAAATCTCAACTGCAGGTCTCAGATGCTTCTGATAGCATTTTTAGCTCTTTGATGGGTGGAAAACCGGGTTTTGTTAACACAGTCCACAAGTTTAATACATTCTACCTGTAGCTGGGATGGTAGGTTCATCACAGAGGTGGGGACAGAATGGCTCTTTGGGGGGCTAAAGATGGCCCAAAATAAATTGTAATTAGCATCTGAAATTTAACATTCCAACTGCTTCAGTCACTGATGTTTTAATTAGCTTTTGTGGACACCGCTCCTTTTCAAGGATTCTCCTTCACAGAAGGCAGAGGGCAAGTGGGCAGAGCGGCATGGCAAAAAATGCCAGGTTTGAATGTGTTCATCACTAAGGCACAGCAGTTACCAGATACGCATTTTGGAAAAATTTCTCTAGCTACCGTAAGAAGAATGGATTCATGTGGACAGAGTGTCTGGGAGCTTCGCTCAGGGCTCAAGGAACCAGTCAAAACCAGCAGGCAGAAAGACTTTAAAAGCAAAAGGGGAGCCATGACTCCGAGGGAACGGTGTCTTCCTGACACACGAAACTCAGAGACTGAGCATCACCACGCACAGGCCTGCACAGGCTCAATCCAGCCTGTGTCCCATCGCGGGGAGGTGGAAGAGGACACAGGCTGCAACCCCTAAGTAAGAAGCCATCGCCAATTGACAACTGCTTGCAAAGGAAAACTTAGTTTTTCCCAAAGGGAGTCTCACTGGGTATATTAACCACACTTAAGTGTGGGCCCTATGCCCAGCAGTAGATGACCAACACAAAACTAAATGATAATTTTGTAGAATTTTTTTTGTATCATACTGCTTTGTTTGGGCAGGTTTTTTGCTTTATTTTGTTTTTTGTTTTGTTTGTCTTACTGGTCTTTTGCTTGTATATTATGGTTTCCAGTTTTGTGTTTTTGTGGGGTTTGTGTGTGTTTCTTGAGCTTTTTCTTTTTTATTATGGTGTGTCTATTTTGTTTGCCTGTTTGTTTTCTTTTTTCTTTTCCTTTTTTTCCCCCCAACACAGGGTTTCTCTATGTAGCCTTGGCTGTCCTGGTACTTCTCTGTAGAGCAGGCTGGCCTTGAACTCACAGAGATTCGCCTGCCTCTGCCTCCAGAGCCCACCACTACCGGCCTATTTATTTTCTAAAGAGAAGGAAAGGGCATGGAGTTGGGTGGGTGGAGAGGATCTGGGAAGAGCTGAGGGAAAGGAAACCATTATCAGAATATATTGCATAAAAAATTATTTTATATTTTTAAAATATATCTTAAAATAAACAAAAAGAAGTTGGGCAGGGGGACTATTTGGAAGATAATTACAATTATTCCCTACATAAATATGGCGGACTAAGGTGGTGGTAATAAAATTGTAATATATATATATACATGACATATATCAGTTATTTCATATATATATACATATGGCATATGTATCAGCTATATCTATAAAGATAGTTTTTTTAATTCAGGGTTTCATTTTTTAATTTATTTATTTATTATGTATACAGTGTTCTGTCTGTCTGCATGCTTGCTGCCCAGAAGAGGGCACCAGATCTCATTAAAGATGGCTCTGAGGCACCATGTGGTTGCTGGGAATTGAACTCAGGACCTCTGGAAGAGCAGTCAGTTCTCCTAACCTCTGAACCATCTCTCCAGCCCCCAGGGTTTCATTTTTTAAAATTGGCTGGCCTGATACTCTATTTTTAGCGAGTATACTTCCAAGTTGACTTGACCGAGGAACTCACAAAGACTTGCTGCCTCTGCATGCCATACTTCGTCTGGCTAAGAAGCTAAATTCTAAAAATGCTTAAAGTCCGCAGGCATGAAAAGAAATAGGGTATGGAAGGAGAGGTCTGGAAGCAGTTAAGGAATAACGCCTATGTTCCTGGCTTGTGTATTGGCGTCCTTCAAACTTCAAACTGTTGTCTATGCAGGGCGCGTGCAATCCTCGCAGGAGGCTGCGAGTTCAAGGGCAGTCTGGGATAGAGTGAGATTTTGCGTGTGCTCCATCCAGCAGCCTCACACCTGTCTGCCAATGAGTAGCAGGTGCGCTCTCTCTGCAGAGCAGGGAAAGGCAACCTGACGGTGCGGTGACCCCCACCCATGAGGAGCCCTTCGATTCTGCTCAACAGAGCTCCAGCTACACTGCATCTAACCACACCCCACAAAGCTGTGAGGTCCAAGTGGACAAATGATGTCTTGGCTCCTCGTTCTTGTTGGGCTCAATTCAGATACCTCCAGCCCTCTCGCCCGTTGGGGCAGTTCCTCATCTCCAGCAAGACGTGCCCTTGCTTCTTGGAATAGACCTGGCCTTGCACTACTACTTTCCGGGTGTGGTCAATACAATTCTCGATGGCCATCCCTTCCCATAATTCCGCGGTCCTTCTTGGGTACCTGGCCTCCGCTGGCTCCGGATCTCGCGAGAGTACGATAGTGCCCGTTGCAGCCCAGAATCGCCTTCCCGGGCATCAGAACAGTATCCTCCCTGGCTTTCCCCCAATCCTGACACTCACGCTCCGCTCTCGGATTGGCTGAGGGAACTGGTCAGTTTTTTCCCCAGCCAGAGAGCAGTTCCACAACTTGTCTTTCTCTGGACCCGCCTTTGGAAACTTCGGATTGGATGAGTGGGTGTGACGTCACGAGATTCGCGTCAGAGGGAACTAGCCAATCACAAGCTTGGCGTATTTTACAAACTGGGGACTCCGCAGCAGCAGTAGCAAACTAGAAAATCGGCGAAAAAACTGAGAAAGTAGAGTTGACCCCGAGGGGCTCCTAGAGAGGTGCGGCACGGGATCTTTGAGGGGATGAGTCTTGTCGAGGTTCCTAGGGAGGACAGCAGTTTGGAGTCCCGGGGCGCGATAGCAGGCCTGGGGTGTCTGGAGGAGTCAGCCAGAAGAGCGGCCCTGCTGCCGGTGGGAGCCTCTAGGCACATGGATTGGGACCAGGGTGGAAGAATCAGGATGTCGGCCCCCGTGCCTTGATAACTGATGTACTTTGGTCCTCAGCCCTGCCTCCCTTCTTCTCCCGTCTCAATTATAGCCGCCATGACTACCCTCCACACGAGGAAGGATCCCCTCCTCCGAGGTGTATCTCCCACACCTAGCAAGATTCCAATACTCTCTCAAAGATGCTCAGAGTTTTCATCAGTCAAGTCGTGCTCTCTGGACCAGGAGAACCAGGATCCAAGGGTAAGAGGGGCTTGATGGGTGAAGAGAGTCAGCACATGGAGGCAGCTCACATTAGCAATGCACTCCAGCGCTGAATCCCATTTTTTTGTTCCCCTTCCCCTCAGAAGCCACCGCTGAGTATTCAAAGTCCTCTCATCGACTCAGCTGGCCTCAAATCGGAAACCTTGCACCAGAAAGAGAAATCACAAAAATTGGGGAGCACTCAGCTCCGGAACCCTTTAGAGGAACTCAAGACTAGCTCTGGGAGACCAAATGTGGGGCTTGTGTCCCAACCCCAAACAGGTACCTGCTGGAAGCTTGGGAATGACCTATTTGGTTCCGTGAGAATGAGAAAGGTGAATTGGGATTTGGGGTTTGCACACCCTCTGGTTTCTTGCATGCTGTAAGAGTTCTAGACTCTGTCCTGCAAACTCTTTGCTTTAAGAAGTCATCCCTTCAGCAAATTGTCATCTCCTGCCTGTCATGGTGGCACACGCCTTTAATCCCAGCACTATAGGAGGCAGAGGCAGGTGGTCTCTGAGTTCCAGGCCAGCCAGGGCTCCACAGTGAGACCATGGGGAAACCTCAGTAATCCAATCACAGTCACTCCCTCAGTGTGGTGCTGATGCTTTGTGATCTGTCCATACTTCAGCTTGAATGGCTTCCTTTTCAATAACAGGTATGTTTTAAAAAGATTTATTTTTGCTGACAGTGATGGCATGTGCCTTTAATCCCAGCACATGGGAGGCAGAGGCAGACATATCTGTCTCTGTGAGTTCGAGGCTAGCCTATTCTACAAGAGTGAGTTCCAAGACAGGCTCCAAAGCTACACAGAGAAACCCTGTCTCAAAAAAACCAAAAAAAAATTATTTTCATTCTATTTTAATATTTTAATCAGTGTGAATGCAGCAGTACCCATGGAGGTTAGAAGAGGGCATTGCATTGGATACCCTAGAGCTGAAGTTATAGCCAGTTGTGAGCCACCATGTAGGTGCTGGAAATAAAACCCATGTCTCCCATAAGAGCAGCCAGAACTCGTAACTGCCTCTAAAAAGGATTAGTTTGAATTATGTATATGTGTGTGGGTATGTGAGTGCAGGTCCTGTGGAGGCCAGAGCATTGGATTGTCCTGGAGCTGGAGTTACAGGCCACCTGATGTAGGTACTGGGAACCATCTCTTCAGCCCCCAATGATATCTTCTGTATGACAAAAACTTTGTTTTATCTTTTGCTCGCTTGGTTAACGTAATGACTTACATGAAATTCTTCAAACACTTGATGAGCTACATTCAAATGAATGATCTCCTCCCCATCTTTCCCTCCCCATCTCTCAAGGTCTTACATAGCTCAGGCTGGCTTTGAGCTCTGTATGCTGGGGAGGCTAGCCTTGAACACTTGGTTCTCCTACCTTGGTATCCTAAATTCTGGAATTACACTAAGCCTGGCTTGGATATATTTCTTTTTCTCACTGTTGCTAGGATCCCCTGCCTCAGCCTCCTCTATTCCTGTTTCTTCTAATTCTGTTTTTTCCCTTTCAGAGGCTCTAAGGGCTATAGAGTTTGTTGCTGACCCGACAGCCCTGGCCACCATCCTTTCAGGTGAGGGGGTGAAGAGCTGTCCACTGGGGCGCCAGTCCAGTCTGGCTCAGAGAGTACTAGTTCGAGGGAGCAAGGGAGGCACCACCCAGAAGGGCCAGGTAATGAGAAGGATGTGAGGCCAGGCTGGGGTGGACTGGGAGAATTCTGAGCTCCTGCTTACAGCCTCTATTGGCATTCCAGAGTACTCGGTCTTCAGCATACCTGGCTCCCAGGACCCCTATCCATCAGCTGGAACCTGCCAGGGCTTCCTGCTTCTCGAGACTGGAGGGATCAGGACCCCGAGGCCAACCACAGAGTTTAGAGGCTCTGGTGAGTACCTTTGAGGGGCTGACACTTAGTCTCTCTAGAAACTTCTTGGAACAAAGGTCTTACCCTGGGATAGTACCCCAAGATGAAAACGGGTTCTGTTGGGAGAGGTGGGTTGGGTTTGTGTCTTGGGACCTACTTCTCACTCTGGTTTCATGTCTTGATCTGGGTCAGAATCCACCTTCAGGACCTTCCTTTCATCCCTTCACTCGCCCCAGTTTACAGGAGCTAAGAAGAGAGACATGTGGCAACAGTAGGTAAGGAATGGGTGTGGATTCCCTTTCAACCCAGGAGAGGCTGTGCAAAGCATGTCAGGTGAGCCCCTGGAACAGGGGTCAGGCTCTCATAGCCAGGCCTTAATATGAAGGAACAGAGGGAGAGACATGGGAAATGCTGTTTCTTTTGGCTACAGCATAAACTGACAATAAATGGGTTTTGAATTGCACTCCTGACCCTTACTACCACTAGTTATGCGACCTTGCCTTAGCTATCTGAGTTCTGTATCTACCAAGCAAGGATGTTTGTACCATTAGAGGTTATTGGGAGAATGCAGTGAAATGGTGTTTATAAACACTTAGCAAATGCCCAGCCTTGTTGTACTTACTGTCATCAGGACTTCAGCAAGCCAGGCCTCCAGATTGCTCCCGAAGACCCCAGTTCAGCCTGGTGAGTGTGTCTGGATGTGGGGGAAAAGCAAGTGTGAGTGAACTTCCAGTACCAGGAACAAGACAAGGAAAAGGTCAGCAGGCCTTGAGGAGCAGAATTGGGATGAGGAAGTAGGGACGCAGGGAGACTAGGTCAGAGGAAGCTGGAGGTCTGGCTTAGTGCTTACCTAGCAGTCACATCCCAGAAACACAGAACAGGAGACAGACCTCCTACCTAGGTCAGAGGTGGGCCTAGTTTTATTGTGTTTCTGCTTCTGCCCTCTCCCTGCTACTTCCTGCAAAACTGAATTTCTGTCCCAATCCCTTATGAGCCATGGTCACCTCTAGCCAACTCTGGACATCAGTATTTGCCAAGATATTATTGGGCTCTCAGAGGATGTTGAATCGGTAGACTTTGATGTTTTAAATACTACAGCAAAATGTCCTGTCTTCTCCCAGCTTCTTTACCCCCCAAAGGAGAGCATGAGGCTGTCCCTCGTTCAGATGAAGGAGGAAGAGCCCTACTGGGTCTGGCTCAACGAGTGCCCTTAAGAGAAACTGGAGAAATAATGCACACCAGGGTGAGCTGAGACCCTCGTGGGGTAGATGGGGGTGAGATGTTCAGGAGATGCACTGGGTAGAGTTGGGCAGTCCTAGGACTCAGGATGTTATTAGGTCTTAGTTTGCTAGAGTTGGGACCAAACCCTTTTCAGAGTGGATCTGACTTCCTTTATTATGTATCTGGAGCCTGGGGACAGAGGTGACAGACTGACATACATGTGTGTCACCATGAAATCAGTGCTAAGGCCACCTAGACACATCTAATATCTACCAACCAAAAATATTAATTCCTGCCGGACAGTGATAGCATGTATCTTTACTCGGGAGTAACTCTGTGAGTTCCAAGGCCAGCCTAGTCTACAGAGTTCCAGGACAGGCTTTAAAGCTACAGAGAAACCCTGTTTTAAAAAGCCAACAAGCAAAAAATTCCTTCAATTATTTACTAACTGACTTTTGAATGTATTCATGTTTCTAGGTTCAGAATATGCATAGTCAAGAAGAGGGAAGCAAAAAAAAACCCCACAAATATAAAATATATAGAATGTCAGGGGGTGATATAGTTTCTAAAATTAAGTACTTAAGGCATTGAAAAGATTTGGGAAGGGGAGTTGGTGTCAAATTGGTAGTTTAGAGCCATGCATGGTGGGGTATGACTAACCCAGCTCTCTGGAGGCAGGAAAATTGCAAGTTAGAGGAAAGCTTGGGCTGTTCCACAGTGGATTCCAGGACAACTGGGCTATACACCAAGATGGGGGGAATAGATTAATATTTAGGACTGGTAACTTAACTCACATTGGCCAACTTATAACTGCTTGTAATTCCCATTCCAGGGCATCTGATGCCTTCTTCTGACTTTCATGGGCACTCAAACACAGCTACACATAAATGTTTTTAAATTTTTTTTTTAAATATTAAGGGGGTTGCTAATCCCTCTACTTTTACAAAATGTAGTTTGTCCAGGGCACTGTCATCAAGAAGATGAAGGTTAAGTGAAGGCCAGGAGTTGAGAATGTGAGCCGTATAGATAAAAGGAGGGGAAATATAGAGCTATTTAACTGAGGGCTGCAGATGCACAGGTCCCAAGGAGAGGACACACCTAGTGCTGTGAGATTGAAGCCTAGGAAAGAGGGTCACACCTTGGCCCTTTCTTGGGCTGAATGGAACCCCGGGGGAGAAAGGGTAAATAGGGAGTAGCTGCTGCAGTGGGGGAGGACAGGACACAGGACGTGAATTCAGAAAGGCCACTCTTCCTGCCTTTTTCCTCCACGGGGCAATGCTGACTCCCATGTGATCCCTTCTCCTGCCCTGTAGCCCGACTCATGTCTGGCCATGTGGTGCCACCCTTTGTCATCGACCTATCACCGTTAGACAGACTCAGGTGTTCCCTCCCCAGGCCTCTCAGTTGTGGTTTGTATAGACAACTCTTGGACTGGGCAGGAGCAGAAGAGTCTGGCTAGAAAGCCCCGCTCACCCCCTTTGTCTCTCCCCAGACCTCATATTCATCCTTGAAACGGTTCACTAAAACCCGGTTCACACCCGCCCAGTCATTACCCAGAGTTCAGCAGGTAAGAGAGCAGAGGAGACAACTGATGTGGGCCAAGACTAGGGAGGAAGAGAGAGGGGCAGGTACTGTGTGGGATGGGGGGGAATGTTAAGACTCCTTTTTTGTTTGTTTTTTGTTTTATTTTGTTTTTAAGACAGGATTTTTTTGTGTAAGAGCCATAGTTGTCCTGGAACTAGCTCTGTAGACCAGGCTGACCTTGAACTCACAGCGATCCACCTGCCTCTGCCTCTTGCGTGCTGGGATTAAAAATGTGCGCCACCACCTTCCTAGTCTTAAAAATAGCCGGTGGTGGCGCACACCTTATTAGGGTCGTGTGCCCTCCGTCTCCGTCCACCTAGAAACACTCAAGGAGGTCTACAAGAGCTAGTTCCATGTCCAGTCTTGGACAGGCTCCAAAGACACAGAGAAACCCTGTCTGGGGGCGGGGGGCTAGACAAGACTATGGAGGTAGAGGGGCAGGTACTGTGGAGGATGGGGAGGGTAGGATAGGTAAATGGAGAATATGTCTCACCCATGGGCGATCTGTCTTGTCTGATGCAGACCCAGTGGCGGAGTGGTCTCTCTCCTCATTCCTCCCCTGAAGAGCCCGCCCTGCCCTGGGTAAGTGGCAAAAGCTTCCTGTACTGAGGTCTGTGGTACTATCTTGCTGGCCTGGAGGGCTGGCAGCCTTGTGGTTTGAGGTAGGTGAACCATCTAAAGAATCTGCTTGCCTCTTGCTCCTCTTATCTACTCTTCCTATCCTTTGTTTAGAATGTCTGTCTGTCTCTATTTTCTGCTAGTCTGAAATTCTGAAGAAATTTCTTGTGTGTATCAACATCTCAACAATCTGGGCATCAAACTTTTGATTCTCCTGCCTCAGCTTCTTGAGAGCTAATATCAGCTCTGATTTTTAGAGCCACCAGAGAGCTTTGACCCATTCCTCAAGAGGGTGTGACAGTCTTCCCACCTTAATCTGACTTCCTCACCTGCCCCCCTGTCCTTCTATGTGGCAGGAGCAGATTGCTGTAAGGTTGTTTGACCAGGAGAGTTGCATCACGTTGCAGAAGGGATCCGGGAAACCACCTGAAGCAAGCACTTCTGGACCTCACCCCTTCAAAACCCCCAACCTCCAGGAGCTAAAGATGCAGGTGGGGTTGTAGTGACCGCACCTTTGGTGGCTTCTGCACCATGAGAAGACTGGGAATGGGGAGCTGGGAGGAAAGGTGTGGGGAGACCTTGTGGACACAGTGATGACACGCTGGGATACTCTCTCCACCACAGCGCATCAGTCTTCTACAGCAGCTCCTGCAACAGGAGATAGAGGGACTGGGAGTGGGCAAGTGTGCCCCTCTTAATGGAGGCTCTGCTCTAGAGATGACCAAACGTCAGCCCCTGCTGGCTGACATTTCTAGAACTCTGAATGCTCCAGAACACAATCCTGGAACCTCCCTTCTTGGACTGTCAAAACACACTGGTATGACAGAGCCAGACCTTGCAGAAGAGTGTGAGGAGCCACAGCCCCACCATGCAGAAAAGCATGGGGAGCCACAGCCTTGCCCTGGGGCAGAGACCAAGATAGTTCAGCCCAGTTCTACCACAGAACCAGAGCCCCCAGTGCCATGCTGGATAGCTGAGCCAGAGCCGCCAGAGCCTTGCCTTCCAGTACTGCCTGGACCCCTTCTGCCTAATCTCCAAGGACAGGCTGAACCCCTTGAGGCCTGCCCTTGGATGGAGCTAGGACCATCGGCAGCAGACTCTCTGGAAGCTAGAAACCCAGAGTCCAGCCCACAGCCATGTTGGAATCAGGGGCCTCCAGCAACCACCAGCTTGACCTTCTCTTCACAAAGCTCACTCTGTGCTAGCCCCCCTATCCACTCACTCCAGTCTTTGAGGTCCCCAACAGGCCAGTCAGGTAAGGAACTGGCTGGGGAAGGGTATGAAGAAAAGGTTCTGTCTCTTTGGGAGTGGGCCCTGACTTGCCAGGCAATGCTGTGCTTTCTTTCCTCTGGCCCGCATATGAAGAGCTCTCCTGCCCTATGTTTCTAGCTGGCCCTGCTCGTGGGGGAGGAGAAGGGGCAGCACCCAGAAAGAATATAACTCCAGAGTCTCTAAATTCCTCATGGCCTTCAGGCCCCAGCAGTCTGGCCCCTCGGACTCTGGCTCTGAGGCAGCGCCTCAAAGCATGTCTCAGTGCCATCCACTGCTTCTATGAGGCGCGTCTGGACGACGAGTGTGCCTTCTACACTAGCCGAGCCCCACTTCCTGGACCCACGCGGGTCTGCACCAACCCTGTGGCCATGTTGCTTGATTGGCAGGATGCCCTGGTGAGCCTTCTGTTTACAGCCAGAACCTTCTGCACAGCAACCCGCAGGACAGCGGAGGGGGGCTAGCCTTGCTTCCTTTACCAAGGTGTGAGGGAATGTGACCCAGTCTCTCTCTTTCTCCAGCAATTCATTCCAGTTGGTTCTGTGGTCCCTAAGGACTCTCCATCGTGACTCCAGCCTCCACAGTCTGCCTCACTCACCCCTTCCTTAGCCTTATTTATTGTTGCTCTGCCCATTGGACTGGGAGCCAACCCCTTTTATCCTTTAATAAAGTTTCTATGAATTGTGAGTGTTCCCATAGAGCAACTACTGCTGTCGCTCTCCAGTGCCACATGGTGGCAGTGTGCTCCAATGAGAGGGACTGAACGCTCAGGACTGCGGGCTTCCTCACCTGAAAGCTGTCTTTCCACTCCTGCCGTGCCCACCGCAGCAAACTCTTGAGTGGGTTAGAGGAAATTGTGGAACTCTTTGAGATCAGTCCCGCTCCAGGGTCACCAGCTATTTCCTCATCTAGAGTATCTCTGCTAGAACTCTTAGTTGGCACCAGTAACCCTAAGCCACCTGGAGGCTGATTCAGGAGGATCACTTGAACCCAAGAGTTGGAGACCACCCTGGACAAAAAGAAAAACTATATAGAGACCAATAGCAAGGGCAAGAAAACTGCTAGAATTCTCTTCCTGTGCAGGCACACCAAACCCAACTTTAGAATCTTCCACACTCTGCTTGCAGGAACAGCAGCCCTGAAGGGGACCCTTCCCTCTGCTCATCCTTCCCACATCAAAGCCAAAATCTGCATTCCTCTCCTAGAGAGGCAGGCCTGGCTAGACTTAACTGCAAAGAACAGTCTCCTAGTTGAGGCTGATAGGCAGGGTGGGAGACCTTTCAGGACATCAGGCAAAGGGACAGCCACTTCTCCCTCCCACCCTCCACAAGGCAGGCAGCCACACAATCCCCAGCCTCACTTTATTGGAAGAAGTAACAGCATCCGTAGCTACAGGGCCTAACCTGGAGAGGGGTGAAATGGGTACTGTACAAAATGGGTTTTAAGTACTAGGAAGGAAGTCGTTGGTTCCTTCAGTTTACGGGAAGGCTGTCTTGGCTAGAGCCTGAAATAATGGAGATGCAAGAGGGGAACAGAAAGAAAGTGGCTGATGAGGTCCGGTATCTAACCTGTGACAGTCTCCTCTCTCCTAGACAGACTCCTTCGTCTGTGCTTTCCCTCCCAAACTGCTGGTGCATCCCTTTCCCATGTGAGTCTTTGATCTCCTTTAGTTAAGCTGTTCCCCAGCTCCAGGCGGAAGGGAGGGCCACTACCGGCCGGGTTTCATTGGAGCACAAGCGAGATGGTCCCACCGTAAGTGGCTCTCTTCATCCCACCTTCCCACTATCCCGGTCACTTAAAACCCTTGAGCCCCAAGAATCCGCCCATTTAGGTAGCCTGGGGAGCCGGAGAGTAGAGTCGCAGGCTCTCAGAGGATGGGGCCTTGGGTAGGACTAGCTGGAGGTAGGTGTGGATTGGAGCAAAGGGGCAAGGGGGCGGGCAAATGGCGTGTGTGTGGAAAGGTGCTGGGTTCAGTCTGGGTAGATGATGAAGCCTGAGAAGGTGCTGTACTTGTTGGTGTTGCCGCCATGCACTTTCCCGCCGTCCAGCTTGATGAAGACCTCGTCACCCACATCTAGGTGAAGAATGACGCTGTTGCTGGCATAGTCGTAATTCTGATCCGCATCCTGAGCAATGGCACTGGCCCGGACCTAGTGAGAGAAGACGGAAAAAAAAAAAAAAACCAGACCCACATCCTTATGCCCTGTGCAGAGCCGAATTGACCGAGGGGGTTGAGCGCAGCGACTGCAGGAACAAGTTCGGCTTAGGTATGGGCTATGGGAGGGCGTGTGGGACCAAACTGTGTTTCTCAACCTATGGGTCGTGACCCCAACAGGAATTGCATATTAGATATTTACATTACGATTAACTGTCTAAATAACTAGCAAAATTACAGTTATGAAGTAGCAACAAAATAATTTTATGGTTGGGGTCACCGCAACATAAGGAACCATATTAAAGGGTTGCAGCATTAGCAAGGTCGAGAACCACTTAAGCTAGGAGACCGCAGAACTTCTCAGGCATAACTTGGGCACACATGTACCATCCATCTCTTGGCCTCTATTAGCGCAATAAGGGGTAAAAATAATGGATCCTGCCTCATGAGGTGATTAGGACTAAATGAGTAAATTACTACTGGAGTGGGTTCAGAACCATATTTTCTACGCAGAAAATGTTACTTAGAATTGCTGTTCTCGTGCAAAAAAAAAAGCTTTCAAAATACTTCTAGGCATCTATGCTCCACCAGAATTTCTAAACTAGCTTTTCTGTGGGGCTGGGGAATACGTGTATCTGCACCTGTTATACAGTAGGAAAATAAACTGTTTCTCTCTGGCCTCTTGGGCCCAAATTTCCCTGTGGAGAGTCCCCCACCGTGTGGAGGGCTGCCTTTGGTCTGGATCTCTGGTCTGCAGCAGTCATACCGTCAGCCCCTTCCCTCGGTTTCTGTCCCACCAGGACTGGTTATTAAGTCATTAATTATTCATCATTATTCTAATCATTATTTACCATTCCCAGGGCCGCAGTGTTGGCTCCGTGGAATACAGAATGGGCGCTGCGCCACCCCGCCCCCTCCAAAACCAACACACTTGAACCTCCTCCCAGATTGCTGGCACAGACTAAATCTACCTGCTCAGTGCCACAAGAAGAAAGACACCAAGCTTAACTTACACTTTGGCACTCCACAAAGGATGCACTTGGTTCATGTGGACACCTAACTATCAACCCCATGAAGATGTGGATAGCCCTAACAACTCCCTTTCTTCAGGCTCTGGACAGAGGGCTTGTTAGGAGCAGACCCCAAAGCTGAAGCAGAAGGTTAGCTAGGGTAGTGTCCTCTTGGGATTTGGGAGCTTTTCAGCTACATAGCAGGGCTCAAGGCTTAGGGAGCCCTGAGGCACAGACCTGGTGCACCAGGGCCCACCCCATCTGTGAAACATTCAGAGGTCACTGCTCCTGTCCAAACCTTCCTCTTCCTGCACAGTATAGGCAGCTCCCTCCACCCCAGTCTATGGCATCTTGCTAGTTTAAATGTCTGAGTCTTTTGGGGAGCTAATCCCTCAAACCTAGGTGCCAATGATTTTGACTACCCACTGGGGCAGCGCATAGTGTAACTAAGAGGTTCCCAGAAGGTTGTAGGGCCTGTAGACCAGGCCTTCTTTCTTTCTGTTCATTGCTTCACAGATTTTCCAATTGGTTCATCCCACCACCTATGTAAACCCTGAGCCAGCAGGCCATTTTCCACATCTGCCTCCAGCGCCAGTGTTAGCTGAGGGCAAGACTTGGTCTAGGTTTGGCCCAGACCCTGGGGGTGAACAAATAGGACAGCTACCTAGCAAATGGACAAAATAGTGTTTTCTTCCTTTTTCCACCTTTTCTTTGGAAATCCAAGCTGAATGACTCCACCTACCAAAAACAAGAGTCCATTCTAATTCCTCAAAACCAGATTCCCTAATAGCTTGTTCCATGCCCTGGCTGGAAAACCCACTGACAAAGACAGGCCCAGTAATGACGGGAGGAGAGAAGAGGCTGCGGGGTAAGATAGCACCAAAGACACAGGATGTGGCAGGCTATGGTTGATGGTTGGAGAGTGAGGTTGATGCTGAGTCCTGAGTTCTAGCCCTGACATTGCTCTAAGGCTCTGTGAGACTTTGGACAGATGACTTTCTTTTCCAGGCCCCCAATTCCTCCTCTTCGATTAAATTAAGTGACATAAATTTTTGGTGGTCTGGCATTCTTGGACACCCTGATAGTGTTTCAGGGGAGGAGCTGGGTTGCAACTGAGTGCAGAGAATTTTTAGGAAGACACTAACTAGTAAGATCTGGGGCTAAGTAGAGGGGTAAGCTCACCTGTCCATTCTTCATCAAGTCGGCCCACATGCTGGTGCCGTCGCCGCCGCGCATGAGCACATGGTAAGCGAAGAAGTAGACGCCCGGCATGGGACAGGTGAACTTGCCACTGGCTGCCTCGTAAGCGTTGCCCACGTTGGTCACCACGTCGTCAAAGCGCAACACTTCATAACCCTCGTGGGGCCGCCGAAGACCCGCGTAGAAAGCAATTCGGGGTACATAACCTGCAGGGGGTGCTGCCCCTCCAGGGCCTGGACCAGGAGGACCTGGGGGACCTGGCCTGCCTGGCTCTCCAGGGGGCCCTCTGGGACCTGGAGGTCCTGGTGGTCCGCGTAGGCCCGCCTTCCCTCGCCGACCCACCTCTCCTTTGGCACCTGGAGGGAATGGAGGCACCGAGGCGGGAGCGCCGTCGGGGCCTTGGCCTCGGGGTGCGTGGGGGTCACACACCATGCGACATCGACCCAGCATCTCATAGTGTGTTGGTCCGCGAGAACTATGCACCAGTAGCGGGATGGCTACCAGCAACAGCAGCACCATGGC